>MU786672.1:0-55432 GCA_026770625.1 Nicotiana glauca | reverse complement strand
AAATCTGCTGGTGCGTTTTCAACTGAGGAACTGGAGAACGACATAGATTTGTTGTGTTTACGCTTCAAGAGGTAATCCTAAAATCTTCATACATACTAGTTGTTTAGATTACACGTGAATAAGATTTTGTTATTGCTTCCGCTGTGGTATATATTCCATCATTCAGAATACTTGACAGATTGAAGGCATGCAAGGTTAATTTTGCATTATTTATTAATAAAATAAAAAAAATATATAAACTAACCTAGCAGGTTTATCGTATTGGGAGGGATTATGTAGGTGTCCCTGGAACTTGGCCATTAACAATTCTACTTCATGTCTTTTCTCTTCGCCTGTTCACGTGTATATCTACCTTAGCTGTTATTCATGTTTGGGCTAAAGCAAAAAAGGCCAATAGATATAAAATGAAAAGACATAACTCTCATTCATTCGTGTCCATTTGTATTCCAAAACGTTTCATTAGTTTAGTTAGCAACATAATAAGAGTCATTACAAATTAGGGAATACTAAAAGTTTCCCACGCTAAAGAGTTACCAAATGCATTGCATATATGAGATTCAATAACCAATTTCGTAGCATAATAGAAATAATATACATATAAACCAAACCAATTCATTAATAAGGCTTTGATACAATTAAATTTATGTGATTAAATTTGTAAAAACACTTGCAAAATGCAATAATATTAATATTTTGTGATGAAATGGTATACTTTTGTTCAGGTATCTGGACACAGTACCTATTTGAGTTGGACAGATACTGTCCATATATGAAATATAAAAAATTCAGCGAAGGTCTTTAGCGATTTGACTCTTCATTTTTCATACCTTCGTGGTATTACTTTTATTTTTAGCGTGAAAATTGATACAATAAAGGTGAATCAAGTTGGGTTTATATGCAGACGGTAGTATTACTCTTTCCATAATGATTTAAAATATAAAATAGAACTTTGAAAGTCGGTCCGCAATACAAATCTATGTGAGTTTTAGCGCAAAATCATTAAGGAGGTTAGTTTTTTTTAAAAACCATAATCACTTATATAAAATAAAGAAGAAAAGATCAAATAAATTTTATGGATAATTCAAATAAATAAACCGAAAAAGAGAAAAAAAAGTAATGACCTCCCTCTCTAGAAATTTTTAATCAGTAGAGATACAATATCTTTTTCTTTGTTTAGTTTTTCAACAAACAAATAAAGAAAAAATAAAAAAACAGACAAAAGAATATCATATTATATATTTTGAAATTCAAAAAAATTGTGTTGAAAATTCAAGAAAAGTTCACACGGTACAAATCTCACGTAAGCTTTGATCATTCTCTCCCGAAAATTTTTCAGTTAAGAGAATACTGTCACTTTTTTTAAAACAAACCAAAAAAAAAAAAAAAGAGCACTCTTCGTTAATTGAATACTGTTATCTTTTTGTTATTCTATAAAAATAATGTGTAGATGAATATCGCATTATATTAATTTATTACTATTTTTTTGTGAGAAATTGATTCAAAAATAATAATGGTTAGATAACATGGATAAAATTACGTATACTATCTGTATTTGTGATGAAAAGAAATGAGCAATATAAAAATCGAATTAGATAGTATAAATTTTTTGTGTTGTTCCGTGTACAGCATCATGTGAATTGTATACATTTCTTATTCAAATCCGTACTTGGTCTCACCGTGAAGTAACTCTAATTCAACTACTAAGAATATGAATTCTTTTTGGAATTAACTTGAGTTTATGTCTCGAACACAAAAAAATTGACTTTATTACTAATCCTTGTTCTTGTAGAAACTAACTATGATATTTTTTAAATTACCAAAAAACCAATAGAAATATAGTAAAATAAGACTAAAAGGGTATAAAAGTCAATCAATATTTCGGGGATATTTTAGTCGTTCAATATTTAGCGTGAAACATTCATGTTTTTATAATAACTAGTCTTAGTGTACGTGCGATGCACGTGTGTTCTGCGTCTATTATTAATAAGTGTATAAAATGTAGAATAAGAATGCATTTGAGATAACAATTGATGTCAAGATAGATGCAATAATTATTGGTATTGTAATAACGGATAGACGCTGACAGCAGGGGCGGAGCTACCCTTGTCCGAGGGGTGTCAACCGACACCCCTTCGCCGGAAAATAACACTGCGTAAGTAGGTATTTTTAAAAACAATTGAATATATACAAGGGGTTGACACCCCTTGACACAAGACAAACTCTTAGTACAATGGTCAAGGGGTGTTAAAATTTACCCAAGGTTGCAAGTTCCATTCCCAATAGCAGTAAATTTTTTTTATTTTGTCACCCCTTTGTATAATTTCTGGCTCCGCCACTGGCTAACAGTACTCTATAAAATAACATACAATCTTCAATTCCCGTGAATTAAAAAATATGGTGAACTAAAAAAGAACGACAATATTTTGATATAAAACTGGATGCTCAAATTCATATTTAAAGTGAGTGGCATTTAAATTTAGAGACTTGAACATATTTATCTTAGTTCTAAACTTGTACATATTTTACTATAGTTATTTGCGATGGGAAGATGTTATTATATTGATATTAGAGAACTAATTTATCCTTATTTAAATTAATTAAGAGATCGGTCACTTTAAATTTTACAAATTGTTAAAACTTTATAATTAATTAAAGAAACTATGTTTCCTTATGTCATTATTACGTTAGAAAATAATAAATTAGAAACCATCGAATTTTCTATTTAAACACATAATTAACGCATGTAATTTTTTTTTAATTTCACGTTCTCTATTTCTTTTTTTGCAAGAGTAAAAAATATCTTTTAATTGATTTTGAAGGTCTAAACCTAATACCAATAAGAAAAGTTTTAATAAACTAAATTTTATTTGATGTTAAGTCCTAAATATTAGAAAAATTACTAGACGACAATGTTGTCTAATGCAAAATTTACTTTTAAGGGGTAAAAAGGGCGAAATGCTTTTAATATTTGATGTAACGTGGAAGGAATTACAATAATATTATATTGTTCAAAGAAAACAATAATTTATGTAAAATAATTATAATTTAATTGATCTTAGTTACCAAATGTTAGGAGAAGAATCAGTATTCTCGATTTTAGGTCCTAAGTATTAGAAAAATTACTAAATGACAATGTTGTCCATTGTAAAATTTACTTTTAAGGGGTAAAAAAGGCGAATCATATTTTGCTAAGAATCTTCGTACTTTGGTATTTGAGTGTAACATGGATGGAATTACAATAATATTATATTATTTAAAGAAAACAATAATTTATATAAAATAATTAACTTTATTTTTAGAATTAACTTTTGAGAGAACAAAGTGATTAACCATGCTGAATAATAGTCTAGGAAAGTCTGCCTGAAATAGTTGGAGGAAAGAACCATTTCAAACTTAACTTCAATTAATATTTTTTTCAAATACACATAAGTGTAACATTTTTATGTCCAAATGCCTAAAACTTAAAATCATAATAAATAAAGAGAAATTGATACAACTGTTGTTGGTCAAGTAGCGTAATACATACGGAGACACCTAAAGTTGGCATAATCTTTCACTCAGACATTTAAACTAGGTCTCTTTCCAATTAGACACAAGAATTCATTTCGAACTGTACCAATTAAACACAAAACTATGACATGGCAAAGAAAGTATTTCTCGGTCTCCTTGAGCGCGTGAATGAAATAAACATGACATTTTTTAATTAATTAAATATTAAAAATGTATTTGACCACAAAAAACCCTATTTTCACTAAATCCCCCATCCCCCTCCTCCCATCCCCCCAAACTGTGTTCCATCATCTTCTTCTTTTTTCTTCCATATCAGCTCCCCCTAGGAGTGGCAAAAGGCGGGTCGGGTCGGATCGGATATGGTTCGGGTCGAAAATGGGTAATAAAAAAACGGATCAATTATCCGACCCGACCCATATTTAATACTGATAAAAAATGGGTTAATCGGCGGATAATATGGGTTACCCATATTATCCATGACTTCTTGTATATGATCACCTTTTGGAGAATTCTTAGTCTTCCTAACTTGAGGAACCTCCAATTTGAGGCTTTACAAATGTAAATGTTAGACTCATTGGTTATCCATTTTCTAAATGGATAATATGGTTCTTATCCATATTTGACCCATTTTTAAAAAGTTCATTATCCAACCCATTTTTAGTGAATAATATGGGTGGTTAACTGTTTTTTTAACCATTTTGCCACCCGTAGCTCCCCCACTATCTCAAACCTTCCTCCTCCATAATAATACTCCAATAAGTCATCTTCTCCTCGTAAATTGCCTAGCAGCAACCATTTTTCATTTATCATTACCGACCCCCAATTCTAAAACCCCACCAAAACTTCTCCTCCAACTACCATAATATTTCACTGCCATAACACCAAAAAATAAATAAAGCTACAGGAAAAAAATCATCAAGCAGAACTATCAATCTCAAACAAAGACAACTAAAAAGTGGTGAACAAATGAGACCAACATTCTAATAAATAGAATAAAAACTTAGACATTGTTATGTAATTTTGATGTTTTTGCGAAAATTCTTGGCTTCATTAAGAAATTTGATAAGTGGGTTTTATGAACTTTAGGCTTCGGAGTTTGGATCTGTTTGATGCCGCTTGACAGACGAGATCAGACGACAAAATTGGACAACGAAGAGGGAGCAGGGGTGATGTCAGCGATGTGATTGGAGACATCGGTTGGTGGGGAAACGTTGGAGGTTAGAGGCGAAGGGGGTATTTGTATTTTAGTGAAAATAACACTATATATCTGAGGTGGACAGTGAGGTGGACAAAAGAAATGATGTGGCACCATTTATAGTGGTTACTTTTGCTACGTAGACGGAGATTGCAGAACACGCGCTTAGTTAATTAATAAGCCAGCAAAAAACGTGTCTAATTGGTATGAGAATTGCCTAAGAAACGTATCTAATTGGAAAGAGTATTAGTTTAAGTGTATAAGTAAAAGATTGTACCAACTTTTGGCGTCTCCGTATGTATTACGCCGACAATTCTATGTCATCAATCATGCCATTGTTGAGTACTGCTGCAAATCTCTTCACTGTATTTTCCGCTAATTAATTTTTTTCTCAAATTTCCATAGAAAGTACACTACACATACGTCCAATCTCATAGTCATGCCCAATATTTTAAAAGGCGGGGGCGTGAGGCGATGCGTTTTACCTCTGAGGATCGATGCGTAAGTCCCATAAATCTTTAAATTTATTAATTTTAAGATAGTATAAAATAAAAAATAATTATAAAAATTACGTTAAAATCACAAAATTATAACAACTAATCTATTTAAAATACTTATGAATTATAGTTCGAGTACGAATAATATGAAAAGTATGACATATACCATAATATGCAAATTAGCTGTAACGTCATTACAACTCAAACGTCAAAAGTAATGTATTCGATACGAGATCTTGTATGTATCTCTTAATGATAATGAATCTTGAAAGAAATTAGATATTATAATTTGATACTTTTAAAAAAAAAATAATCCACTTATTTAATATGCTTGCTATTTGAAAGAGAATTTGTATAAAAATATAATTTACAGTTTAAATATAATTCTCTGGCATCATTTATTTTTAAGTTTCAACAAGTTAATAAAGTGACACATAATTCACCATACTATACCATGATAACTAATTATTTGTAAATAGTTGATCTAGCTAATACTGAGATATTAAATTAATAAGTATTGTATCTTGTAAACGTGAAAAAACAATATTTAGAAAATTAGTTATAAAAAAAATTATGGACTATTATATAATAAAGACATAACAAAAGTTAATAAATAAATATTTTTTAAATGAAAGATATATTTAAAATTTACTATTATAGCAGTCTTAGTGGATAACGTGCAATAATTTTTATTTTAAGTATGACAGAAAATACTCTAAACTTAATGATTTATGATTAAGAAAAAAATTAATTTTGAATAGTCAACGATTTATTAAGAAAAATTGAGGATTTACAAGGTTAGTTACACACAATTGTATAAAGTTCTATTAGGCGAGCTCGGTACACTGGGCGTTGGGCGTGTTCGGGGCGTAAGCCCCGACGGTCGAGGTGTAAGTCTCACGGAACTAAGCCCCACACATAAGCGCAAGAGAATTTTACGAGTGCTCCGCTTCGGAACGAGCCCCAGGCGAGTCCCAAATCTACATTTTAAAACAGAGATCATGCCATTGCATGTGAATTCTAATGTCTAGCATAATTATTTACCTTTTTTTGTTAGTTTTTATTCTTTTTCATTTCCCTACAGCCAATATCAACTCCTGATGAAACCTTCATTTCTTGTCTGTATATGTTAGACACCCCAACTGTGAGTATATGAATGGCAGGTACAATATTCCTTAGTAGTTGAAATATTTAAAAATCTGAAAGTAGAGGTTTATTTTCTAGTGTTGGTTTATATGTGGTGTTCCCAAAACTGGTCGTACAATATGTAATTATTGATATTGTATTTATTAATAATTGTGTATACGGTCAAAATTGAGCCTATCCGATTTTGCTACTTGATCGAGACAAGGGAGTTGCGTCGGGGATAACTTCGTATTGAATCAGGCCCGGGCTCGAAGACAAGGCATCGAGTCCAAAGTTCAAAGTGTCCGTCGGGATTGAGGCCAGCAACAGTCGAGACTAAGTACGACCGACTTTGAGCGAAATACAATAACGGAAAGGCGAGATATCCGTAACCGGTCAGAGATATACGGAAAGTGTCAATCTACGACGGTTAATAATTAATATGGTTTCCTGCTATAATTAGAAGTGTACCTTATTTATGACTCCTCTATTATATAAAGAGGGATCCCACTCATTTTGTAAGGATTATTGTTCACTGCTAAGAATATATACACTCGTTACTTTCCTGCTATTTCACTTATTGTTCATCAAAGTTGCTTCATCATTACTATTCTTACTATTTCACCTTGAGACTATCCCGAATCGAAGTCGAGACCAGGCTAGCATACTCGATTGATTTATTTTATTCTCTATTTCATTCATTTATTTTCTTGCTTATCAATTGGTATTGGAAGAAATCACATATCCTTAAAACCACATTATAAGTTTAATTATTATCCAAATTTTAGGGTAAATAGTTTGGCGCCCACCGTGGGGCTAGGATAATAGTGATTGTTCGGTGCTGATTCTGCTAACACACATTATTTTGCACTTGTTCTCGTCGAGTATCTTTGCTCTCAGGTTAAAACATGTCAAACTCACAAAAATCACTCATACATGGTGACAATGGTCTAGTTTCACATGGAAAATGACAATGTGATTGATCTAGGAGCCAAGGTGCCACAAGCTAATCTCAGGGGAGCACCGATTGCCAATCCAGTCGATGTTAGTTCACACATTGCTTTAAATATGGACTTAGGCGCAGACCCCGAAGGGAGTGTACGTAGAGAAGGCCGATCTGGTGGCCAAGGTATACATGGCAGAGGAGACAGAGGAATCAGTCTCCAAGTAATATTCGATATGCTACAGGCTCAACAAGTCATTATTTCTTATCTACAAAATCAACATATAGCTCCGAGTGGGGTCGATCCAGAAATCACTCATTGTACCGAGCCGGTGCTAGAGAGGTCGAATGTTAACGAATCGGGGACCGATCCTGCAATAATGAAAATGCTCGAGGAGATCATCAAAAGAATTGAGTCAGGAGAGAAGAAAATCGAAGGTAATGATAGAAAAGTGGAAACATTCAACTCCCGAGTTGATCAGATACCGGGGGCACCGCCAATCTTGAAAGGGATGGATTCAAAGAAATTTGTAAAAAAGCCGGTCCCTCTGAGTGCGGCTCCGAAACCCATTCCAAATAAGTTTCGTATGCCGAACATACCTAAATAAAATGGGACCACCGATCGCAATGAGCATGTCACCTCCTACACATGCGCTATTAAGGGTAACGATTTGGAAGATGATGAAATCGAATCTGCTTTATTGAAGAAGTTTGGGGAAACCTATTCAAGAGAGAAATGATTTGGTACCATAATCTACCACCAAATTATATTAACTCGCTTGCTATGTTGGCAGACTCTTTCGTAAAGGCACATGCCGAAGCCATAAAGGTTGCGACAAGGAAATCAGACCTTTTCAAAGTAAGACAAAGGTATAATGAAATGTTGAGGGAGTTTGTATCCCGATTTCAAATGGAACGCATTGAGTTGCCACCAGTCATAGATGATTGGGTCCTTCAAGCTTTCACTCAAGAATTGAATGGACGAAGTTCGATAGCATCATGTCAGTTGAAGCAAAATTTATTCGAATATCCGGCTGTAAGTTGGGCAGATGTACACAATCGGTATGAATCGACGATTAGGGTCAAGGATGACCAATTAGGAACTCTTTCCGGTTTAGTGCAACCAAAGAGGTCAGCAACTAAAAATCAGAGGGACATCAATAGAGAGCCAAGACCGAACAAAGACCGATATCAACCGTACACCTCAGATCGCAGCAAAAGTGGTTTAGGGCGCAATTTCACCCGAAACGATCGAAGAAGCGATTGAGGACAGAATTCTTGGGTACTCATGAGCAAAAGTAGTTTTGATAAGCACACCGATCCCATAAAGGCACCTCAATTGTCAGAATATAATTTTAGTGTCGATGCGTCAGGCATTATATCGGTAATTGAAAGAATCAAAGATAGTAGATGGCCTAGGTCCATACAGACCGATCCTTTCCAAAGGAACTACAATCTAATGTGTAAATATCATGGAACACATGGTCACATGAGTTGCGACGGGGATAACCTCGTAATGAATCAGGATTGAGCTCGAAGATGAGACATCGAGTCCAAAGATCGAAGTGGCCGTCAAGACCGAGGATTGTAGGCAATTGAGAAAGGAGGTAGCCCGTTTATTCGATGAGGTCCACCTTTGAGAATTTCAAAGTGATCGAGCCAAGAATCATTCAGGGAAAGGGACGCGAACAGGTAAAATGAAAGGAGGATCCGTAACATGTAATTCATATGATCGTCGGAGGGGTCGATATTCCATAAGGACCCCTGTTCAAATGCACGAAGGTATCAATTACTAGGGAGAAACTGACATGAGACTATGTGCCAGAAGGCATTTTATCATTCAATACAAGGAAGCAGAAGAAATTTCCCAGCCTCACAATGAAGACCTGGTAATTTCTATCTTATTAAATAAAGTTCAAGTTAAGCGTGTTTTAGTGGATCCAGGTGTTGATTCCCAATTTTTTCCTATGTATATTTTATATGCAAATTACTTTCAAACATATGTATGCATATATAAGCATATCCAAGTGTTTCCCTATTTTTCTTAATTTAAAAGATTTTTTTTATCAATTTATCCCCCTATTTTATCCATAACAATCCCATAATTATTTTTAAAATTATTAATTTTGATGATTTATTTATTGGATCTTTATGTTTATGCTAAAACATAGTTAAGGAAATTTTTTGCATATTTTTACAAAATTATTTAGTATTTTCAATGCTAAAATTATATAATTATAATATTAGCCCCTTTTTAGATTTAACTGTATTTTATATTCAATTAGGTCTGGTATTTTTAAATAATTAATTATGTACTATAAATTATTTTAGTACCATTAATTTATTTCGAGAAATAATTTGTTATTTTTATAAATCAAATAGGAAAAATTGGCTATTTAAATGTTAGCCCCATTTTATTTCGATTGTAGCCTAAATTGGACCCCAATTACCCTGGCCTAATTCCTATTAAACCCCGACCCAATTTCGATTTAATCCGACCCAAACCCATCTTCATAACCCGTCTATTTACCCGATCAATCCAAGCTGTTGATCCTTCTTGATCAACGACGAGAAATCCCCCTTACCTAAATTAATTCTAAACTACCCCCAAAACCCTATCATTTCCTACCATACACCGCATCTAAATTCCCCTCCTCTCACAACTCCTCTCTACAGCAACCCCAAACCCTAGCCGCCGCCACCTTAATCTACCCTAATCCACGACTCTCCGGGATCATCTAAGACCTGTATCAGCCTCCCATGGCTTCTACGTGTTTGTTTCTGTGGTCTCATGACCAGGTTTTGAAGGGGATTGGTCCAGTCTTTGTTCGATGACTGTTCTCGATTGGTGTTGAAAACCCTAATTTCTTTGGGTTCATTCAAGTTTCTGAGACTATTTGCTAAATATTGTCTGATTTATTTGTTTATCATCTCTAAACTCGATTGATGTTGAAAACCCTAATCTCTTTTGGGTTCATTCGAGTTTTTGAAGTTGTATGCTAAGTGTTTTTGTAATCTATTTGTTCATCACCTTTAAACTCGATCGATGTTGAAAAACCCTAATTTCTTTTGGGTCTATTCGAGTTTCTAAACTGCCTGTTCAACTTATTTGTTTATCATCTTTTAAGCTTGAATATTATTAAATAAAACCTATGTCTTTGAGTTGAAACTGCTCGTTTGAATGCTTGACTTGATTTGAAGTTCCTTGTTTCAGCATCTCTTTCCCTTATATGATTCCTCTGATTCTGGGTTCTTACTATCTTTGAAATTTGACTATGCTGTGAGACCCTTTGTATGCTCCTGACATTCTATTTTTCTTACTACTGATTCAATGAGACCTGACCTACTTGACTATCATGCTTTGAATATTTTCCATCTACTAACTTTGTACTACTATTGCATGCTGCTTCTTTTGTCAATAGTGTGAACACCTAATTTTTGACCACACCCAAAATCTATACTATTTTAGTGTAAATATTTTTTCTAGATCTAATCTTGATACTTAAAGCTTTTATCTTATTTTAATAGGTTTTATTTAAGAAAAGTTAAAAATTACAAAAAAAAATAATTATAATAATAATAATTTTCACATACTTATATTATAAATTTTGTTCCTATTTATAAGAGAAAAGAAAATTTACAAAAAATATGGTTTCTTTTAATTAGAATTATAATAAATAAGTTAGTTTAGCTTTAGTATATTTTGTGGGTGTCCTTTAATTATAGTGTAAATATTTAGTTTGCCTATATTATTTTAGTCTAAATACTAGGTAGTTAATTTTCTTATCTCTATATTCTATCTTTTAAAGACAAAAAAGAAGAAGAAAAAATAAAATAAACCAAATGATTAACTAAGCACTACCTCACGCTACTTCTCCTAAAAAATTGGCAACAAATCTCACCCATGATTTTCACTCACCTCACGTCACTACACACACATCCTCACGTTGCAATTTTTTCTACTAAACCCACGTCCCCACTTCAAATTCTTGGCACAATATTAGGTAACTACCTATCTTCTTTATAAGGAGAAAAAGGGACTGACGAGGGAGGAGGAAAGAAGAAGGCAGAGATAACGAAAAGGCGTGCTTCTGCTCTAAAAATTTTCCACAGCAAAAGTTCATAAATTTCATCCATGAGAATATTTCTGTTTCTCACACCGAAACTAGTTCTTTTTCCCTTTTAAAACATTCCCAAATTCCATAAAAACGCAGCAATTGAAGAGTTGTCAATCTTCACATTTACCAGCCCAGTTTCCACCATTAAACTCACCCAAGACCAACTCAAAACATCCAAAAAGCTCACCCCAAAATCACTGGAACACCATGAAGTTTGTCCAAGGTTTAGTTGATTGAGTTCGATCGGTTCCGAGGTCGTCGACGCGGTTCATCAGTTTGATCCAAATCTTGTTTTGTTTTGTGCAAAAAAATTGTTTGGAGCATTTTTTTTATAAAGTCAGAAAGTTTTCACGTCATTTAAGGTTCATTACTTCCACCTTTCTTTATTATTTTTAGTTGGATGATGTTTGTTGTTTGCTTCTGTTAAACCATCTTGATTGCTTCATCTGGTTAAGGATTTTGAAGGAATATTATATTGTTTGTCCTTTGGTTAAGGATTTTGTTTCATTCATGAGTTTATTTGTTTAAGATAAAATATTAAAATTGAATAAAATGCAAACTTCGTGACATAAACACTATGAGAAATTCAGATTGGGATAGTATTATCTTTAATCGTTCTTATGTTTTTCTTTCTCTTTCTTTTTTATTGTTAATTGTTTAAGTTCATGATTGTCTCGAAAAAGAACATTAAATAGTTCACTTAATTTAATGATATCAGCTGTTGTAGCTATTTTGACATGGATTTTGATTTTGTGTCTGCTAGTGAAGATATTGTTATTAGAGTTGAATTTATTTGGCTGGACAGAAGAAGGAAGCTTTACGGTAATAGGAAAATGTTTGGCGTAAAATAATAATGTATCCTGAGTTAGTGCAAAAAATGAAGATAGATATAGATATTTTGGATATGCATTTGTGCTTTGAGAAGTAATGGTAGAACTTTTCAAAATGAGGGCTCGCTGGCACGAAACAAAATTAATCATATTTTTTTTCTTTCAAACCTCTATGTATATTATGGCTTGTCTACTTTAATAGATTAACATCTACTTAACAATATGAATTTTATATCCCAATTCATGATTATCATTGAGATATGTTAGGAGAATCATGTGAGGGATAAATTTCAGGAGGCTAAATTCCATAAATTGATAGTGTGCTTTAGACGCGTTCTTATTTAGTCTACTACCGTGATTATATATACGTTCGCCTAATATAATTATGGGTTTCATCTAAATATAAATCGGAGTATGCGTTCGTGCAACTTTAATTAAACTTTCTTAATATTAATAAAGTGTGATTAATTATGGACACGTACGCGTGACATGATTTTTGACGCGCCAAAGAAAAACAGTATACGTACGCGTAGCTCAATTCTTTAATTACGAATAATTTAAGTGAATTAAAAGCAGTAAAAGATAATTGCACATAGGTCCTAAAAATGAGTAGTTGAACAATTTAAGCCAAGTAATAATCATTAAGCGACCGTGCTAGAACCACGGAATCCGAGAATGCCTAACACCTTCTCCCGGGTTAACAGAATTCCTTATCTAGAATTTCTGGTTCGCAGACTTTAAAAATAAAAGTTGAATTTCCTCGATTTGGGATGTAAAAATAAATCGGTGACTTGGGATACCAAATAAACTATCCCAAGTGGCGACTCTGATTAAAAATAAATAAATAATCTCATTTTGAATAATGTCACTATAATCAAAAAAACTCCCATACCTCTCGGGGTGTGTAAAAAAGGAGGTGTGACAAATAGCTTGGCCTCGCATGTCTTTTGTTTGGGCATTCTATTTATATGTTGAGGTTTCTTCTTTTACTGATGCTCAATTTTGGGATTGATTTCAAAACTTCCCTTTTTATGAACTCTAATTTTACTCACCTGTTAAAGTGATTGATCCATTTCCTCACTTTTGCTGATTCTATTTCCCAAAAAAAAATGTATCTCTATACTTGGACTCAATTGTGTACTTAGTGTTTCACTACTTTCTTTATGGTAATAACCAGTCTGCCTACAAACTAATTTTCTTTCTTTTTTTTGAACCTATTAGCCCCATTAAATAAGTGATTCCTCAATTAAAGGGGAATCACATAGTTGATTGATTCTGATTATTGATTGCTTCCATATTTGCATTGAACTTTATTTATTGCCTTATTTATCACATGCTTTAAAAACTATAAATACCCACCTCCTCTTCTTGCAAACACACGAACACAATGCATAAAAACACTTAAGTTCAGATACACACTCCACTAAAATCTCTCTTTTCTCTGTTGCTACTTGTATTGCTGCCTTACCTAGCTGGCTAAAAGCCAAGGTTAGGTTGTGGGAAGCTTGCTTATTTTTCTCTGCATTTGCATCTTGACTGGTATGTTCTAACTAATTTTCAGCATCAACAACAACATGTTTCTTTCATCCTTGTTTGTCTCATGTTTGTATTTAACCAAGTTCTATTATTAAGCATGCTGTAGTCTGCTCTTTTCTGTTCTGAATTAATGCTTCTGCCAATTACATATCACGGCTTGTGAATCCTAAATCCCCATCCCCAATGTGTTTGGTGTCTGTGGTTGGTTTGGGGCATGACATCATTGAACATTACTGTGCATGATCCAAACTTGATCTCCCTAGGATCATAACCTCCATGTATCCTCTAGTTGTTGTGTGTTTTGATTGGCTTATAGACATGCCAGCACCTTCTATTGTTGTGCATGCCCAAAGTTGATCCATGCCTAAGTATATAGGCTCCTTGCAATGAATTCCCAACCCCTGACCCCCTTTGTATGAAGCTATTAACTCTGTGTTTTACTAATTACTATTTCCTTATCACCCTTTACCCCTATCCTTTATCCCCTCAGTTTTAAAACTCTATTCCTGCACTTCTACTATCTTCTTAGACTTAAGTTCTGCCCCTCTTGTATGAGCCTTCCCTTTGGACCCTTAAGCTCCATCTGAACTTGGACACATAACCCTTCCACACTGAACTCATCCCTATCTGGTTCTATGAACCTGGGTGTAAGCACTGCCTGGGGTCCCTTGAGACCCTTAGGGAACTCTCACACATCCAGGTCTAAGAAAGGCATTGAAACATGTCATCTTAAGGTACTTTATTCCATAGCTCAGGGAGGAACCAAGAATCATGCTTCCTCTGGTTGTAACTTCTTTTGTTTTTTTCTATTTTTTTTATGTAATTCAGTATTTCTGATTTATAATAAGTTGTAATAAATTCTTGGGGTTGGCTAGTGAATAAAGGCTGGGAAATTATGCATGCTCAAGGGTAGAAAATATACCTATAGGACTGCTTTTAATTCTACATGTTCAATTTACATTTAGAAACCATGTCTATAGGATCTTACATGTTCAACTTTATGTTCAGAAACCATGTCTATAGGACTTACTTTAAATCCTGCATGTGCAACTTCACATCTAGATAACCTGCCTATAGGAATTATCTAAAATTCTGTACGTTTGTCACCATTTAGATATCATGCTCTTAGGGTCCAATTGGTTATAATCTGGCATTAGATTCACAATGTAAATACCAGTATAATGCATAGAAGTCATGCCTATAGGAATTCCCAAGTGAAAACCCTGCCTGTTTCCATATTTCAACTAAATATTATGCCTATAAGGGTTAAAGTCATTCATTTAGATATTATGCCTATAGTGGTTAAAATCATTCATTTAGACATCGTGTCTCTAAGGGTTTAAAATCAGCAATTAGATATCATGTCTATAAGGGTGTAAAATCAGAAATCCTAGATATCATGTCTATAGGGATAAAATCATCAACACCGGATACCATCGTCGGCAGGATCTGAAACTAGTCTAAAATCAGTCTATTCTAAACCAGTTTTTAAGTAATTCAATTCTCTTATTAACACAATTTAGCAAA
The DNA here is from genome assembly GCA_026770625.1 of Nicotiana glauca. Classification (NCBI taxonomy): domain Eukaryota; kingdom Viridiplantae; phylum Streptophyta; class Magnoliopsida; order Solanales; family Solanaceae; genus Nicotiana; species Nicotiana glauca. The sequence continues at coordinate 40,151 of MU786672.1, read as the reverse complement.
AATGCTTATAGGCTCTCATTCGTTTTAAGTTGTTATTGCTTTTCCACATTCAGAATCAGTAATAGATACCATGTTCCTAATATCTCACCCAAACACTTAGGCAAGCCTTACATAATAATAATAATAATAAAAACTGAATTAGCCTCTGTTAATTAGTAATTGCTATAACCAGTAGGCATGCCTGATTCATGTTTCCTAACTGAGTCATGTAATAGACCAGACATGCTTCAACAACAATGATCTCCTTTCTATAAGTATTTTTAGAGTCAGACCCTGCTTGTTGTTTGAGTCATGCTATTTGATTGCTTTGTTTGAGGAGGTATATATGAGCCTTTAGTGTATATGTGCTTCCCCTTTAATGTGCAGTCCTATATGTTTTGTATGTTGCCTTAGATTTTTCCATCTTTGAAAATCCAAGTCAGCCTAATATCCCTCCCTATTAGGAATAATAGTCTTAAGTGCCTTCGGGACTTATAGGAATGGGGCGGGTAATAGCATGCAATAGAGGTCTAAACCAATACGCGCTTTAGTACCTCAACGGTGTGGGAAGGATAGATATAGATATGATGACCGATGCGCTAATACCACGCGTAGCCCCTCTTTTGAGGAGTGATTACCGGGTATTGCATTAATGTGATCCATATTATAAATAAACCTAGGACCCCCTTCCCTTTCTTTCCTTTTCCTTTTAAAGCATTATAACTTTCTTTTCAGAATTAGTCCTTTTAATGTTTGCCTCTTTTAAACTTTTTTTACTTTCAAGCCATTGTATATTAAAATCCCCTCTTATCTGAGCCTTATATGTTTACGTGTTAACTGTACCAAATTTATAAAGAACTATCTGGTCGGGAACAATATTAGTGGATCTTGAGGGGTGCCTAACACCTTTCCCTTAGGATAATTTCAAGCCCTTACCCTATCTCTGGTTATCAAGCAAACCTAGAAATAAACCCTGTAGGTGTCCTAATACACCATAAATCATTAGGTGGCGACTCTTCAAAAAACGGAAAACCTAGTTCCCAAAAGGAATGAGTTATCTTATACCCAAAATGTCATTGACCCGATTCTCCCGATGCGAGGAGGGAAAAAAGAGGGCGCGACAGCATGGCGACTCTGTTGGGGATAATTAGGCTTTTACCATTTCAAATTGTACTTGTGAATTTGTACTTTCCCTTTATATGCAATTACCTGTTTAAATTCCTTTGAGCATTTAATTTCTTTCACAAAGGCAAAACTGACTTATTTTCCTCTTTTCTTTTCTTTATTGCTGCTTTACTATTATAAATTGATGTATTTACTGATTTCTTAAACATGAAAATACGTGACAACATGCTTTAATTATTGCATAATCATTCTCAATATCATATTCCACTCGTGACAAACCATAGCAACACTTATAATGAGTGGTTGCGCTATTCCTATATTATTACCCCCTAAATTTGAAAGGCATATTTGCGATAAAACCAGTCGATCAACGGTGTAGTTGACAGTTCTATGACTTCCCCCTTGAGTTGTTCGCTCAAGGGTACCAGTCTAAAACCCCATAGAAATCTTACTCTGTTTAAATTGTGCATGCATCATAGTCAAACCTAACCGAATCAGTTATGTTGTCTACATAATGATCCTTTAAGATAGACTTGTCCAAAGTCCACTAGGTTTCCCTAAACCCAAACGAAGGTCGTCACATTTTGTGCATTTATTTGGAAAACTAAATGTTTCATGCTAATTGTTGATTATAAATAGTCGAGTCTGGTGGAGGTAGGGTCTAACCCTTTTGTTTTGCAGAAAATGAGGCACGAGGTCCCCAGTTTCGGTATGATTAACACGTCCTCACTCTTTCTAGACTGGTGAAGGAGTCTTCTATCAATTGACCAAATCAATGAGTGGAAAGAGTGGGCCGCTAATGCTAGCGGAAAGTTGAAATATCTGGAATACAGTCTGCTGGAATTGAAAAAAAAAATTGAGAAAGAGAGTCACTGACTGCCAGAACGCTTGGGGAAACAAAGGAGAACACCCGGCGAAGGCATTTTTATTGGTGAATCTACGTGAACTGGAAGATTTGATCAACGAGAGCATTCAACCTGGGGAAGGTCCTTCTGGGACCAAGTAGATAGAAATTTTCTTTTCGCTTTATAAAGTGTAATAAGGCCGATGGCCATTACTGATTTTCATTTCCTGCTAATTTAGTATCAATCTGGGATTCGTCTAGTTTTTATCAATGAAATGAGGCATTTAGCATCCTAAGTTCTCCAAATCAATTTGTCGCTAGGCCTACCTCGGGCACAACGAGGCTCCCAAATTAGGACGCTTTATATTCCTGCAGTAAGTGTTTAAATACTGCAATTTTTTATGATCCTCGCTAACTTGGTTACCTTTTATTTCATTTTTGTTTTGTTATTCCCCTCACCAAAGGTCAGTTCGTGCACTTTGGCAAAATAATCCTATTCCACAAGATCCAAGGGCCCTCCACGACTACTCCTCTAAGTCTTGTTAAGAACAAGAACAAGGGAAAAAGGCAAGATTTGAACGTCAGAAAGGAGATCACAATGGCAGAGGCCATTGATGGCCATGGTATTCGGGTTACCAATGAAAATGTGTCACAACTCGAGCATAAATTTTTGAAGTTTCAAGAAGAGCTTGATCAGGTTCGGAACCTGGCCAACCTATCATTCTCCCTCAACACCCCAGACACCATCTTCCCCAAGGGCCAAAATCCCACACCTTCACAAAAGCAACTAAATCATCCCACTATTCCAACAAAAAACCAATGCAACACCTGCCACACTCCAAACAACAATCCATTACTTATCCCCGAACCATAAAACTCCGCAACATACCACTTCCACACCCATACACCAGGCCACCATAACAATCCCATTTACATGGAGACCGTTCCACTCTCCACCCAACCTATATCTTTCACCCCTGTGTCCGAGGAAAAGGATTTACTCATCATGAACTTGACTGAAGAGCTTAAGAAACTAACTAGCCGAATCTAAAGCGTCGAAGGAAGTAAAGGTATTGAAGGGTTGAATTATGAAGATCTCTGCATATAACCAGATAATGAACTACCAGAGGGGTACAAACCTCCCAAGTACGAGATGTTTGATGGTACAGGTGATCTAAGAGTCCATCTGAGAACATACTGCGACAAGCTGGTCGGGGTAGGAAAGGACGAACGGATCCGCATAAAACTATTCATGAGAAGTCTGAAGGGAGATGCAGTATCCTGGTACATCAGCCAGGATCATAAGAAATGGTCAAGTTGGGTAGGTATGGCCTCTGATTTCACGGACAAGTTTAGTTTAACACAGAAAATGCATCGGATGTATTCTATATTCAGAATCTGAAGAAGAATCCTATAGAAACATTTCGTGAGTATTTTACTCGCTGGAGGTTGGAAGTCGCTAATATCAGACCTACCCTTGAAGAGGAACAGATGAACAAATTCTTTGTCCAGCCCCAGGACCCGCAGTATTATGAATAGCTAATATTGATTGAAAATCATAAGTTTTCCGACATCATCAAGCTGGGGAAGCGAATTGAAGAATGTATCAAAAGTTGCATGGTTACAAACTTTGAGGCCTTGCAAGCCACAAATAAGGCCTTATAGACTGGTGGTGTGTCTAAGAAAAGAGACGTGGGGGCCGTAATAGATGCACAAAGGACCAAGTCTCCCCTCAAATACCAAACCTACACTATACCTCTACTCACCTATCAGTCAGCTCCAAACTACCAAGCCCCAACACCAACTTAATGGTCACCTCCACCTCCCACATATTAGCCTACCTCGCCCAGATATTCCCAACCTGCACATGTATACCAAGCCTACAATGCCTAACTATCTCAGTACCAATCACCCCCTGCACGCTAAAACTTTCCTAGGCCCCGACCTAATTTTGATCGGAGGCCCCTAAAACAATATACAGCTATTACCGAACCCATTGATCAGCTATATGAAAGACTCAAGACCATCGGTTATGTCACCCCATCCCTGCTTTAACCCCTGAGAACCCTTCTCAGTGGGTTAACCCAAACAAATCTTGTGCATACCATTCCGGCATGAAGGGACACACCATCAACGAATGCGCTCTCTAAAAGACAAGATACAATCCTTAATTTATAACAAGGTCATTGTAGCAAAGGAAACTTCTCCGAATGTTCGCAACAATCCCTTACTAGATCACAAGGGAGAGGGTGTTCACATGATTGAAATAGAAGATGATTGGGATCTCGAGGTATACATCGGGTTGATCGCGGAAGGCGATGATCCAAAGAAGCCAGCAGTTACTCTCAACACCATTATAGTCCAAATTTAATCGTTCGAGGTCAATGAGGTAGATGTGTCTATCCCCTTTGAGTTTGAGGCAGTACCATCAGCCAAAACACCGACACCGTTTGAGGTTACAATTTTACCACCCAAGGAACATATCCCATTTGACGTAAAGGTAGCCGCACCAATTCTAATGGCGATAACCACCATACCATCATTCCATACAAAAGCTATTCCTTGGGACCATGCGGCCGAGGCTAGGAGGAAAGGCAAAGTCAGGTTCGAAGAAACTATTGCAGCATAGGGTATGACAAGGACTAGAAGAGTCTATACCCCAAAACACTTAGTAGAGTCGAGTAAGCAATCTTCCAACCGGCCACTTATCATTGAAATAGTTCCAGACGACCTTTGGAGGAAGATATAGGCCAAGGAGTATTCGGTCATTGACCAGCTAAATAAAATACCAGCGCAGATATCTATCCTCTTATTGCTGCAGAATTCCAAGGCACACAAAAATGCTCTGTTGAAGGTGCTGAGTGAAGCATACGTGCCAAGTAACATCACCGATGGGGAAATGACCAATATGGTGGTATAAGTCTTGGAAAGCCATAAAATCACCTTCTATTAGGATGAGCTGCCGCCTGAAGGGTTGGGTCACAACAAAGCATTGCATATCACCGTGCAATGTGAAGACTACTTCATCACCAGGATCCTGATTGATGAGGGTTCCAACCTTAATATATGTCCATTGATAACACTCAAGAAGCTAGGTAAAGGACTACACGAGATAAAAGAAGGAGCAATCAATGTGAAGGCTTTTGACGGGTCTCAGAGGTCCACCATCGGTGAGATTAGCTTGTGTCTGCAGATGGTACCGACTTGGTTCGAGGTTGACTTTCAAGTGATAGATGTGCCAACATCCTACAACTTACTGTTAGGGCTCCCTTGGGTTCATTCTGCGGGGTCTGTAGCTTTAACACTGCATCAGGCTGTGAAATTTGAATGGAATCATCAGGAAGTGATCATTCACAGTGACGACAACAATCCTATATACAGTCGTCAAACCATTCCGGCAATAGAAGGAAGAAGAAAGTTAGGTGGAGAGACATACCACCATATCAAGAGAGTCAATGCTGTTAACAAGGATAAATGGTGGAACAACAAGATCGAGAGTCTATTGAATTGGAGAAGGTATGAACCTAGCAAGGGGCTCGACAAGAATCTCCAGGGGATTGCTAAACCCATAAATCTCAAGAAGCACGACACTACTTTCGGTCTAGGATACGAGTACACTTGGGAAGAATTTAAAAAGTGGTCGCCACTATGGCACGGTCCTTACTATCCATTAGAACAACTGATACCGCCTTTGGAGCAGACGTTTTAACATGCTGACATTATTTATGGGACATACGAAAAGGAAGCACTTGCTGCGGTGGATAACTTGTTCTTAGAAGACAATGACATGGACTGTTGTGTTGTTTTTTAGGAGGAGGGGGGGAAGATCCTTCTATACAAGCTGTGAGTAGAGGGGCATATCTCAATTATTGGACCATCAGGAACACCAGAACCCGACGAGCCTCAGGGTAACAACGCTAAACAAGCATCATGCGCTGTTTTTATTTTACTAGATAATCTTTCTTTTCGCATTTTGATTTCTGAAATAAGATCTTCAATGTTCAAAACATTTATGAAATTTATCAAAGCATTTTGATTTTTCTTATGAATCAACAATCATTATTATTTTCCTCTCATTACTTTATTTACACAACATTACTATTACTTATCTTGATGAACCAATGACTATGACATGCAATGAGATAACGCAACAAAAAAAATTGATAAGAGGAGCACGTACCTGAGGAGATTGTCAAAGAAGTTGAGAACTTTGAGAACAGACCTAAGTCCAACCTGGACGAAACCGAAATTGTTAACCTGGGAGATGTAGAAAATGTCAAGGAAACACGAATCAACATTCACTTATCGCCATCTGAGAAGAAAGAATACACAGAGTTTCTAAAGGAATACTTGGAAAACAGAGAATACCCAGAGGTTGCGAATCCTACTCAGAAGCGCACACTTCAGAGATTGTCCAACAACTTCTTTCACATCGGAGGACTCCTAATTCGGAATTATTAAGGTGTGTCGATGCAAAAGAAGCATCCAAACTGCTAGAGGAAATTCATGCTGGGATCTGCGATCCACATATGAACGATTTTGTTTTAGCAAAGAAGATACTCCGGGCTGGTTACTTTTGGATGACTATGGGGACAGATTGCATCCAGTATGTCCGGAAGTTCCATCGTTGTCAGATTCATACAAATATAATAAGAATGGCCCCAAGCAAGCTCCACACAACAAGCTTACCGTGGCCATTTGCTGCCTGGGGAATAGTCGTTATCGGACCAGTCGAGCCTGCCGCTTCCAACAAACACAGGTTTATCCTAGTGGTAATTGACTATTTCACCAAGTGGGTTGAAGAAGCATCTTACAAAGCAGTGACTAAGAAAGTCGTGACAGACTTTATCCGCGACCGCATTGTTTGCCGATTCCGTATTCCAGAATCGATCATAAACCTTCAAGATCAGACACAAGAATTCTACAGCCTACAGGCCTCAAATGAATGGTGCTGTAGAAGTCGCTAATAAGAATATCAAGAAGATATTAAGGAAAATGATAGAGAAGCATAAACAGTGGCACGAGAAGTTATCATTTGCTCTATTGGGGTATCTCACCACAGTCCACACATCAACTGGTACAATCCACTATATGCCGGTTTATGGTACATAAGCCGTCATTCCCGCCGAAGTAGAAATTTCCTCCTTAAGAATCATACAGGAAGCTGAGCTCGATGATGCAAAATGGGTAAAGAGTCGTTACGAGCAACTAGCTCTTGTATATGGAAAAGAATGAACACAGTTTGTCATGGTCAACTCTATCAGAACAAAATGTCCAGAGCCTTGAACAAGAGATTCAAGCCCAGACAGTTCACATTGGGGCAACTGGTATTAAAGAAAAATTTTCCACATCAAGACAAGGCCAAAGGGAAGTTCTCTCCCAACTGGTAGGGTCTATACATGGTTCACCGGGGTTTTACATGAGGAGCCCGCATACTTGCAAAAATGGATGGAGAGATCTGGCCAAAGCCGATTAATTCATAGGCAGTCAAGAGTTACCATGCTTAATCTTTATGTTTTTCCCTGTATGGTGTAAATTGAGCTATGCCTGACTTGATTCTCATTTAAGAAGGGATACATAGGCAGCCCTATGGGTTCGATCACAATTCAAAAAAAATTTCATTCCACCCAAAATTGGAAACTGGGGCACCCTCAAAATTCTGAAGTAATTTCAGCCGATTGTTGCACGAGCAACAATCAGAAAAGTCAGCCCATCAAACTGGGAATTTTTTTTGAGAAGGACCCTCAAAATTCCATAGCAGGAGAGGTCGCAATGTCTTGAATCACGTCACAGTCGTCAGTTCATCTAAAAACTATTTTAATTATACATTTATGTTATACTCTTACAAAATCATGTATGCTTTGTTTAGAAACGCTACTCTAACGATACAGATGGTATCGCCAGATCAAAGCCAAACAAGTTAAGCAAAGCCAACAGGGATGCGAACTAACCTTCCCCTTTACAAAACTCATGATTTTTCTTTGGATGTAGGAACGAGGATTACGAAATCATTAAACTCATTTTACGAACATTTGTCCCAAGATACTATTCTCCAAACCACTGCACTTATCGGCATCTGCTATCAGCACGCACCCATAACGTTATATACGTTACAACGCTCCCAATAATCGCCACGTCGTAATCTGCTATCAGCTAAGAAACTCTACTGTCATTTGCTATTTTATATTTTTCTCTTGCATACGTCAACCATTCTGCCTTCTGAGGTTAAGTCTACCTTTATCTGCATTTGCATTATATAAGGCTACTATTATGCCTTCCAACTTGCATAAGGCTACCATTCTGTCTTTCGAGGTTAAGCTCTACCTCTATCTGCATTTGCATTGCATAAGGATACTATTCTGCCTTCCAACTTGCATAAGGCTACCATTCTACCTTCTGAGGTTAAGCTCTACCTCTATCTGCATTTTCATTACAAAAGGCTATTATTCGGCCTTCTAACTTGCATAAGGCTACCATTCTGCCTTCCGAGGTTAAGCTCTACCTCTATCAGCATTTGCATTGCATAAGGCTACTATTCTACCTTCTAACTTGCATAAGGCTACCATTTTGCCTTTCGAGGTTAAGCTCTACCTCTATCTGCATTTGCATTGCATAAAGCTACTATTCTGCCCTCCAACTTGGATAAGGCTACCATTATGCCTTCCGAGGTTAAGCTCTACCTCTATCTGCATTTGCATTGCATAAGGCTACTATTCTGCCTTCCAACTTGCATAAGGCTACCATTCTGCCTTCCGAGGTTAAGCTCTCCCTCTATCTGCATTTGCAGTGCATAAGGCTACTATTCTACCTTCTAACCTGCATAAGGCTACCATTCTGCCTTCCGAGGTTAAGCTCTCCCTCTATCTGCATTTGCAGTGCATAAGGCTACTATTCTACCTTCTAACCTGCATAAGGCTACCATTCTGTCTTTCGAGGTTAAGCTCTACCTCTATCTGCATTTGCATTGCATAAGGCTACTATTCTGCCTTCCAACTTGCATAAGGCTACCATTCTGTCTTTCGAGACTAAACGCTGTCTTCATCCACATTGCACGGCTGAAAGATCACCACATTGCAGGACTGAAAGATCACCACATTTGCACAGCTGAAAGATCGCCACATTGCATGGCTGAAAGATGGCCATATTGCATGACTGAAAGATCACCACATTGCATGGCTGAAAGATCGCCACATTGCACAGCTGAAAGATCGCCACATGCTACTGCATCTTTCATGGGCAAAAATATCACCAACTTATCCAAAGGCATCATCGTTCGGAGGCACCATCCTCATAGCCCGAGAACACCATGTCATGGCCTGAGGATCCCTTTCAATATTTTGCATATCATTATTCAAAGGAACTATGGTTCGGAGGCACCATTTTTATAGCCCGAGAGCATCATTTCATAGACTGCGAATCCTTTATTGTACGCTTCATGGCCCCGGACATCATGGTCTAAAGAAGCCATCCTTACCGTCTGAAGACAACATTCATGGTCCGACGAGAATTTGCATCATGTCTAAATTTACGCACAATATATGCTTGTATTACTTATTTACAAGTAAACCGGCAAGCAACAACCATTCTGGCAGGAGCATTTCTGCTCTAATGCCCGCAGCCACATCAGACCTGACCACTTTTGTAAGCCTTTCACTCACCCTGACCGATACACTGCGTCCGTTCTTGGAAAGTACCTGTCGGCATACTCCGCCGACGGATCCCGAACTACATATGGCCTGATTCCTGTGAGACTAGGGATATGTAGGCAGCTCAAAATTCCGGGTGCGGCCTATCTTCTTCAAACCATTTCGTTCGGTCAAAATTTTGCCATGACATCTTTACCCACCAACTCTTTCTTCCTTCCCAGGTAAAGAGGGGCAGCTGTTGATACCCAATTTTTCCCTATATATATTTTATATGCAAAGTATTTTCAAAATAGCATATGTATGTATACATAAGCATATCCAAGTATTTCCCTATTTTTCCTTAATTTAAAAGATTTTTTTATCAATTTATCCCCTATTTTATCTATAACAATCCCATAATTATTTCTAAAATTATTAGTTTTGATAATTTATTTATTGGATATTTATGTTTATGATAAAACATAGTTAATGGATTTTTTTGCATATTTTTACAAAATTATTTAGTATTTTCAAGGCTAAAATTGTATAATTGCAATATTAGCCCCTTTTTAGATTTAACTGTGTTTTATATTCACAAAGTTAGGTATGGTATTTTTAAATAATTAATTATATACTATAAATCATTTTAGTACCTTTAATTTATTTTTAGAAATTATTTTATTATTTTTTATAAATCAATTAGGAAAAATTGGCTATTTAAATATTAGCCCCATTTTATTTCGATTGTAGCCTAAATTGGACCCCAATTTGAATCCCAATTACCCTGGCCCAATTCCTATTAAACCCCCAACCCAATTTTGATTTAATCCGACCCAAACCCATCTTCATAACCCGTCCATTTACCCGATCAATCCAAGCCGTTGATCCTTCTTGATCAACGACCAGACTTCCCCTTACCTAAATTAATTCTAAACTACCCCCTTGAACACTATCTTTTCCTACCATAAGCCGCCTCTGAATTCCCCTCCTCTCTTAGCTCCTCTCTACAACAACCCCAAACCTTAGCCGCCGCCACCTTAATCTACCCTAATCCATGGCTCTTCGGGATCATTTAAGACTTGTATCAGCCTCCCACGGCTTCTATGTGTTTGCTTCTGTGGTCTCATGACCAGATTCTAAAGGGGTTTGGTCCAGTCTTTGTTCGATTACTATTCTTCGGTCGTCTCTAACTTTTCTCCGGCTAGCCATGGCCATTCGAGTCAAACCTTTGGCTCTCCTGTTTAGATTGATGGCTTTTGAGGCCTTTCTTGTCACTTGTAGTTCTTCTGAAGCCATAATCTCTAAGAGATTTTCGACTTCTTTCAGGTTTACTTTAGATCCATGCTTGCTATGAGTTTTTAAACGCTTTCTCGAGGTCTCTTTAATTTTGCTTAAAAAAAAGACTCTTCATCTTTTTGTGATTAAGGTTTTCCTTCAACTTCTTCTTTTCAAAATCTTTTCTGAGTTTAGCATGATAAAAACCATTATTTCTTTCGGGGTTTCTGAGACTATTTGTTAATGTTTGTTTGATTTACTTGTTTATCATCTCTAGACTCGATTGGTGTTGAAAACCATAATTTCTTTGGGTTCATTCAAGTTTCTGAGACTATTTACTAAATATTGTATGATTTATTTGTTTATCATCTTTAAACTTGATTGATGTTGAAAACTCTAATCTCTTTTGGGTCAATTCGAGTTTCTAAACTGCTTGTTCAACTTATTTGTTTATCATATTTTAACCTTGAATATTGTTAAAGAAAACCTATGTCTTTGAGTTAAAACTGCTCGTTTGAATGCCTAACTTGATTTGAAGTTCCTTGTTTCATCATCTTTCCGTTATATGATTCCTCTGATTGTGGGTTCTTACTATATTTTAAACTCGACTATGTTGTGAGACCCTTTGCATGCTCCTGACACTCTATTTTTCTTACTACTGATTCAATGAGACCTGACCCACTTGACTATCATGCATTGAATATTTGCCATCTACTGACTTTGTACTACTATTGCATGCTATTTCTTTTGCCAATAGCTTGGCCTCACATGTCTTTTGTTTGTGCATTCTATTTTTATGCTGAGGTTTCTTCTTTGATTGATGCTCAATTTTGGGACTGATTTCAAACCTTCCCTTTTTGTGAACTCTAATTTTACTCGCCTGTTAAAGTGATTGATCCCTTTCCTTACTTATTGCCTTGCTGAATCTTGTTAAAAAAAAGTGTATCTCTGTACTTGGAATAGATTGTGTACTTAAAGTTTCACTACTTTCTTTATGGTAATAACCAGTCTGCCTACAAACTGATTTTCTTTCCTTCTTTTGAACCTGTTAGCAATGTTAAACAAGTGATTCCTCAATTAAAGGGGAATCACTTAGTTGTTTGATTCTGATTGCTGATTGTTCCATATTTGCATTGAACTTTATCTATTGCCTTATTCCACACATATTTTCAAAACTATAAATACCCACCTCCTCTTCTTGCAGACACACGAACACAAGGCATAAAAACACTTGAGTTCAGATACACACTCCACTAAAATATCTCTTTTCTATGTTGCTACTTGTATTGCCGCCTTACCTAACCGACTAAAATCCAAGGCTAGGTTGTGGGAAGCTTTCTCATTTTTCTCTGTATTTGTATCTTGACTGGTATGTTCTAACTAATTTTCAGCATCAACAACAATATGTTTCTTTACTGTTTCTTTCATCCTTGTTTGTCTCCTGTTTTATTTAACCAAGTTCCATTATTAAGCATGTTGTAGTATGCCCTTTTCTGTTATGAATTAATGCTTCTGTCAATTACGTATCACGGCTTGTGAATCCTAAATCCCCATCCCCAATGTGTTTGGTATCCGTGGTTGGTTTGGGTCATGACAACATTGAACATTACTGTGCATGACCCGAACTTGATCCCCCTGGGAACATAACCTCCATGTCTCCTCTAGTTGTTATGTGTTTAGATTGGCTTCTAGACATGACAGCACCTTCTATTGTTGTGCATGCCCAAAGTTGATCTCTGCCTAAGTACATAGGCTCCTTGCAATGAATTCCCAACCCCTGAACCCCTTTGTATGAAGTTATTAACTCTGTGTTTTACTAATTACTGTTTCCCTATCACCCTTTACCCTTCTCTTTTATCCCCTAAGTTTTAAAACTCTATTCCTGCACATCCACTATCTTCTTAGACTTAAGTTCTGCCCCTCTTGTATGAGCCTTGCCTTGGGACCCATGAGCTCCCTCTGAACTTGGACACATAAGGGCTGGCCCTTCCACACTGAACTCATCCCTATCTGGTTCTATGAACTTGGGTTTAAGCACTACCCGGGGTCCCTTGGTACCTTTAGGGAACTCTGACACACCAGGTATGAGAAAGGCTTTGAATCATTGCATCTTAAGGCAATTTATTTCATAGCTCAGGGAGGAACCAAGAATCAAGCTTCCTCTGGTTGTAACTTCTTTTGTTTTTTCTATTTTTATGTAATTCAGTATTTCTGGTTTGTAATAAGTTGTAATAAACGTTGGGGTTGGCTAGTGAAAAAGGGCTGGGAAATTATGCATGCTCAAGGGTAGCAAACATGCCTATAGGACTGCTTTTAATTCTACATATTCAATTTGCATTTAGAAACCATGTCTATAGGATCTTACATGTTCAACTTTATGTTAAGAAACCATGTCTATAGGACTTACTTTAAATCCTGCATGTGCAACTTCACATCTAGATAACCTGCTTATATGAATTATCTAAAATTCTGTACGTTTGTCACCATTTAGATATCATGCTCTTAGGGTCCAATTTGTTATAGTCTGGCATCAGATTCACATTGTAAAAATTAGTATAATGCATAGAAATCATGCCTATAGGTATTCCCAAGTGAAAACCCAACTTGTTTCCATCTTTCAACTAGATATTATGCCTATAGGGGTTAAAGTCATTCATTTAGATATCATGCCTATAGGGGTTAAAATCATTCATTTAGACATTGTGTCTCTAAGGGTTTAAAATCAACAATTAGATATCATGTCTATAAGGATGTAAAATCAGAAATGCTAGATATCATGTCTATAGGGATAAAATCAGCTACAACGGATACCATCGTCTGCAGGATCTGAAACTAGTCTAAAATCAGTATATTCTGAACCAGTTTTTAAGTAACCCAATTCTCTTATTAACACAATTTAGCAAACATGTTTATAGGCTCTCTTTAGTTTTAAGTTGTTACCACTTTGCCACATTCAGAATCAGTAATAGATACCGTGTTCCTAAGATCTCACCCAAACACTTAGGCAAGCCTTTGGTAATAATAACAATAAAAACTGAATTGGCCTCTGTTAATTAGTAATTGCTACAACTAGCAGGCAGGCCTGATTCATGTTTCCTAAATGAGTCATGTAATAAAGCAGGCCCGCTTTAACAACAATGATATCCTTTCTATAAGTATTTTTAGAGTCAGACCCTGCTTGTTGTTTGAGTCATGCTATTTGATTGCTTTGCTTGAGGAAGTATATATGAGCCTTCAGTGTTTATGTGCTTCTCCTTTAATGTGCAATCCTATATGTTTTGTATGTTGCCTTAGATTTTTTCACCTTTGAAACTCTAAGTCAGCCTAATATCCCTACTTTTTAGGAATAGTAGTCCTAAGTGCCTCCGGGTCTAATAGGAATGGGATGGGTAATAGCATGCTATAGGGGTCGAAACCAATCCACGCTTTAGTACCTCAACGGGGCGGGAAGGGTAGATATGGATATGATGACCGGTGTGCTAATACCACGCGTAGACCCTCTTTTTAGGAATGATTACCGAGTATTGCATTGATGTGATCCATATTATAAATAAACCAAGGAACCTCTTCCCTTTCTTTCCTTTTCCTTTTAAAGCATTATAACTTTATTTTCAAAATTAGTCCTTTTAATGTTTGCCTCTTTAAAACTTTTTTTACTTTCAAGCCGTTGTATACTAAAATTCCCTCTTATCTGAGCCTTATCTATTTACGTGTTAATTGTACCAAATTTACAAAGAACTATCTAGCCGGGAACCACACTAGTGGATCTTGAGGGGTGCCTAACACCTTCCCCTTAGGATAACTTCAAGCCCTTAACCTATCTCTGATTATCAAGAAAACTTAGAAATAAACCCTGTTGGTGTCCTAATGCAGTATAAATCATTAGGCGGTGACTCTTCAAAAAATGCAAAACCCAGTTTCCAAAAGGACTGAGTTGTCTTATACCCAAAATGTCATTAACCCGATTTTCCCGACGCGAGGAGAGAAAAAAGGGGGCGCGAAACCACATAGCTCAGAAAATATCATCCGATCAAGGGTCGTGGAGCAGCTCGGCCTACAAGATCAGATCGTTCTCGCAACTCGGGTCTTGAAAGGCTTTAATATGGACAAAGAAACAACTAAAGGAGAAATTATCCTACTGGTGAATATGGCTGAGACTATCCAAGATACCAAATTTCACGTAATCGAGGGTGACATGAGGTACAACACCCTGCTCGGGAGGCCTTGGATCCACAACATGAGGGCAGTCCTTCGACTCTCCACCAAATAATGAAATTCCCGACGACGGACGGGGTAAAAATAGTGTACAGAGAGCAGCATACTGCAAAATAAATATTCGCGGTCGATGAAGTAATACCAATATCGACACTATTGGAAGGATCGAGCATCAAGGGTAAACAAGAAGCCAATTAGCAATCACCGCCACCGGCCTCGACCGAATCGGACAAGAAGGAAATAGAAGAGGAAGAGGATGATTTCTTGACCCCTAGAACTTCTGTTGTTCCCGAAGATTCCGACGTGATGAAGAATATTTTTCCTTTTGAGGAACGGTTTTTGATGTTTTAGCCATTGTTATATGAGTTCAAAGAAAGAAATAGACGAAACTTGTTATTTTAAGATAAGATTGGCGAATGGGATTTGAAGAACTTGCAGAATTAAGGAACTTGAGGGAAGTATGAGTGCTTTGAAGATTAAAAGAAATTTTGAAAGTTTGGGAAAATTGTGAAGATGGTCTATTTATAATGTTTGCCATGGCGGTTCAGGGGCACATGTGGCCGACCATCAACTAGCACTAATTAACGACCTTGAGAACTGTGTAGACGCGACGCTTTAGTCGCTTCGTCGCTTACGTCACGAGGGTGACATCATAAGTGGTCGAGGTGCAAAATCGAAGAATCAATTCGTTTCTTCTCATTACACTCTAAGAAACGAGGGGACTATCTGTATATGGTCAAAATTGGGCCTACCCGATTTTACTACTTGATCGAGATAATGGATTTGCATCGGGATAACCTCGTAATGAATCAGGAACGAGCTCAAAGACAAGGCATCGAGTCCAAAGATCAAAGTGTCCATTGGAAACGAGGCAAGCAGCAGTCGAGATTAAGTACAACTGACTTCGAGTGAAATGCTAAAACTAAAAGGCGAGATATCCGTAACCGGTCGGAGATAGCGGTATAAATCTCGGAACGTGTCAATCTACGACGGTTAATCAGATGTTAATATGGTTTCCTACTATAATTAAACTTGTACCTTATTTAGGACTCATCTATTATGTAAAGATGGATGCCACTCATTTGTAAGGATCATTGTTCACTGATAAGAATATATATTGTGAGCACGTGATTTTTGTCCTATATATATAAATTATTCTCAAAAATTCAAACAAAATAATTTTTTTAGTATTTTACAAATTTTTGTGAATTTTGTGGCATTTTCTGGTAATTGTTGCATTTTATTTGTGCATTTTAGTTCATCTAAAAATACAAAAATACATGTGGCATTTGTTTGGGATTTAATTGCATATTTTTAGTGTTAATTAGTAGTTAAAATTTTTTACATATAAAGAAAATGACAAAAACGGTTATTTGCATTTTTATTTTTAATTTGTAGAATTTGTCTTAAATTTTAGTTTAAAATTAGAAATTAGTTAATTGTGGGAATTAAATAATATCATATTAGAGTCAATTGGGTCTTTGAGTTTATTTTTGTCATTTTTAACAAAAAAAAATATTGCAGAATAAATGAAATACAAAAATAGAAAATTAGATAAAAAGAAAAAGAAGAGAGAAAATGAAAGGAATAAGGGTCTTATTAGTTACATTTTGTCCCAGCCCACTTCAACTTACCCGCGTCAGGCCCAATCCCAAAATACCCAACCCGGTCTGGTTCCCAGCTAACCCAAACGATGCCGTTTGGCGCCCTCATAATCATGGCCGTTGATTTCCTTCAATCCAACGGTTATCATTTATCGTTACATTCTAATATAATTGTCTGAATCTGTTCTTAACCCTAGAGACACAATCGTCTTCCTCGTACTCATCTCTGTACCTCGCCGGAAGCCGCCGCCGGCGAGGACGTTAACTACGCCGATCAACCCCAAATTAACACCCCAAATTCTCCTTGTTCCCCTCTTTCCAACCTTGCCATTGGTTTCCTTCGAATCAACGCCAGACCTTTCGAATGTTCGTTTAAAGTTTTCTAGCCAAGTCACAAAGTGGTCCAAATCCGACCAAATTCACACCACACAATCCCCAGACCTTCCTCACCCCTAATACCTAACCGAATTCCCTCGAATCTGAGTAGAACAGTTCGAATTTAAAAATTTAGGGTTTTTGAAGACGAAGCTGTTTTGGGAGGTTTGAAGGTTTGATTGGTTTCAAGTTGATATTATATGTTTATTTCATACGAAATGAACATATAACATCAACTCAAAAGCCAAAATAGAAAGATAGTCGAGTGGGAATTTGAATTCGTAAGTCTGCTGATTTGTTTCTTTTTCATTTTTTTTCTTTTAAGTTCTCATGGATTTATAGGATAATTGACTATAGTTAATAGCTAATGTGAAGGGTTTGGTTTGGTTAACTGAGGTCAGCAATTTTAAGTTGAATTCAGGGTAGTTTAGGTAATTGGAGAATGGATGAAATGTTGTAGATTATGCCTGAAGTTCCTAGAACCTTCTAGATTGGGGTTCAATTTAAAATTTCAGGAAGTCCCGTAGTATGACTTGAAAAACAAGTCATAACTTTAGGGACACTTCAGCAGAAATGAAAATTTAAAAAAGATTAGACCCAAAAAACTGAAAATCTAAGGGCTGCCCTCTTTGTGCCTATAAAAGGGCATTCTCATGCCTTGAAATACAAGTTTGGACACCCTTAAAAATTTAAAAAGTTTCAGCTACCAAAACTCCCTCTAATAGCTCTCTCTCCCTCTCTAATATTCAGATCCAAGTTTGAAATTCAAAATTAAAACTACAAAAAATAAAAACAATAGAAAATCTAATAAAAACTCAAAAAAAAATCACTGTTCCATGAGATGATTCAAGCTAGTTTCTCCTTCAGTTGCTGATTTTCCAGTTTTAGTTCAACATTTGGGTTTCGAAACTTCAGGGGGTTGCTAGTGTTGTTTCCTGCAGTTTTGGATTTGTTTAAGCTATTTTCTGGTTGAAATATGAGTTTGATGAAGGTGTTGTGGTAATTATGGGTAGTCTCGAGTTATTCTAAGTTGATTCAAGCTCATTTGGGTCTATTCGAGTTGTTAGTGGTTGATTTCCTGGTTTTGGTTTGATTTTGAACTTTTCCTGGGCTGCTGAACTCGTTTTTGGGCTGTTGTTCAACTGCTGCTTGCCTATCTACCATTGATGATCCTATTTTCCTCTTCCTTTTGTCTTAATTCCAGGTACATGTTCTAAACTTCGTGTAAATCACCAGCTGGGGAAATGAAATGAAGAGCAGTTTCATTTGTTGCTAATTGTTTTGATAGTTCTACTGTTGTTTAAATAGCATTCTATTGTAGCTTAAAAAATAGTTTTGGTCTCATTTTGTATTTCTGAACTGGACTGTGGCATTCTGCTGTAGCTTTGAATGAATATTGCTTTAACTTTGTATTTGCTGATTAGCTTAGGACTGCTTCTAAACCTTTAAGTCTGTTTATGAGTTAATGTGTATATTGTTAGGCTGTTAAAACTATGATTTGTTGTTAGCCTCGATAATTCCATGTGTAATTAATCCTTAGGCATTTGAACTGAACTTGGTAATTCATGTGTGATCTGAAGTTAAAGGTTTAAAATCTGTCTTGTAATTGATAATTAGGTTGCAGGCTTTGTGTGAGCTTACTTTCAACATTCATATCATCGTCTTTATGTTAATTGGGTCCAGGTTCAGCTCTAGATCACTTCGGGTTTATACATGTGTTATTAATATGAGTAAATCTAGTAATATAGGAATTGTACCAGAATGATTATGGAGTTTTAGTGCCAATTCTCGTTTCAGTTAAGTAAGCATTGAAATAGGAGCAAAATTTGTAATTCGATATGCTCAATTACCTATTTATTCAAATGTTGGTAGGACTTGACAGATACAATACCGATTTCTGTTAATTGTTAGTAGGCAAATTGCTTTCATGATTAGGCCGATTTGTAGGCCCAAAATTGTCATAAGTCAATAACCCCTCTAAAAATTACATTTGGAATGCGGGGAATTAATTCGCAAGTATAAATTTGTATTTCGAATTAGGTGACGGGTTCAAATTAAAAGGGTTCTCCCTTTTATTTGAATTCGGACTTGAACCCGAAGTTTGATTTTATAAATGTAAATTAATTAGCCTTTGTAGACACAAATGATAAATAGAAAAATCGTAGTTGCTTTAGGTTGGCTTTTAACAAAAATGAGATGAGCCTAGTCAAACAAACCCATAAATCGCGAGGCCCTCATTAAATGCTTAATTAAAAATACTGAGCTTTTGGAGCGTGCCGTTTAGCGAATTTCACGGCCCTTCGCAAAGTAAAAAGACGTTAGTCACTTTAAGCGCGTTATAATAATTTTACCTTCCTAAATACGGGTGTGCATTTCATGCAACCCAAATCCAAATCCAAAACGTTGAATAAGAATGTGTCGAGGATTCGGGTGCTTTTCATGTGACGTGATACGAAAACACATTTTTTTAAAACGACGTTCATTTTCATAAAAAATAGTTAAAAGCGATAAATAATTAAAAAGCGCATAAGTTGGAACATGTATAAAAATCAGATTTTAGCCATTTATAATAGTTTAAGCGACCGTGCTAGAACCACGGGATCTAAGGGTGCCTAACACCTTCCTTCAGGTCAACAGAATTTCTTATTCAGAATTTCTGGTTCGCAGACTCCAATTGGGAAGTCAAAATTTTCCTCGGTTTGGGATTTAAATTGTAACGACCCGAACCGTCGTCTCAGGTATTTCCGCCCCGTTTCCCTTTATTGTGTTGCTTTATGTTTCATTATCAGTATTGGGTGCGTTAGAATTTAATTGGAGTAATTTTATTAAGAAATGAGACACTTAGTCTCTTTTAAGAAGACTTAAATTGGAAAAGTTAACCGGATGTTGACTTGTGAGTTAGAGGACTCGGAATTGAATTCTGATGATTCGGTTAGCTCCGGGTGATGATTTAAGGCTTAGGAGCGCAATCGGAAATAATTTTGGAGGTCCGGTGAAGAAGTTAGCCTATTTTGGCGAAGTTAGTATTTTGTTGATTTTCGGTTGATAGATGATATTTTGATCCGAGAGTCGGAATAGAATTCTGAGAGTTGCAATAGCTTCGTTAGGTGATTTTGGATATGTCTGCAAATTTTCAGGTCAATCGGACATCGTTTGGTTGGGTTTTTTATCGAATGTGCAATTCGGAAGTTTTAAGAAACTTAGGCTTTGATTTGATGAAAATTGAGGATGTTGATGTTAACGATGGCGTTTTGATGATTCGAGCAAGTTTGAATGAGGTAATAGAACATATATGTGCTTTTGGTTGAGGTCTCGAAGGCCTCGGGGTGATTTCGGATGGCTAACGAGAGTTTTTAAAAATTTGCTTCAGGTCTGTTATATCTGTCATCTGGTATTTCCGCTTCTACAAAAATGGACCGCATAAGCGGTTCCGCAGAAGCGGGTAGAAGAGCGCAGAAGCGATTTTTGTGTTGAGTTGGGGAATTCCGCATAGGCGGACCCTTTTTGCATTAGCGGGTCTGCAGGAGCCAGTGAATTACCGCAAAAGCGGTCGTGAACTATCCGCAGAAGCGGGAGATGAGTCGCAAAAGCGAAAATGGAAAAATAGTAATTAAATCAGCAGAAGCGGAAGTCTGGTCGCATTAGCGGGTCCGCAAAAGCGGAGAAATCACCGCAGAAGCGGAAGATGGGGAACTGCAGAAGCGGATGCCTGATCGCATAAGCGATTTCTGGTGAATTTAGTGAAAACCGCATAAGCGGTCAATAGGCCGCAGAAGCGGTCCCGCATAAGCGGTGGAGGGACCGCATAAGCGAAAATCGCTGAACGATTTTAATGAATCAGTGTTCGCGAATTTTTGAAGGAGAAAACATTTGGGGCTTCAGACTTAGGCGATTTTGGACGATTTTGAAGAGGGTTTCGAGAGTTCTCATCAGGTATGGATTCTTGGTCTTAGATTATGTTATTGTGGTGTAAAAACATGGATTAACATTAAAAATTCAAGGAATTAAAGGGTAAAAATGGAGGTTAGGACTTGAAACCTAAGGAGGTTTGAATTGATGATTTGAGAAGCCAAATGGACCCCGATTCTTGTGTATTTGGTATGTACGGACTCGTGGTGAGATGAGGATTCCGAAAATATGAATTTCGTAATTTTTTGAAAAGTGGGCCCGGGGCTCGGGTTTTGCCAGTTTCGTGTTTTTGAGTAATTTTCGAGTTCTTTCGATTGGGTCATGTCCCATTAGCATATTATGATATATTTGTCCTGATTTTGGTTAGATTTGACGCGCGTGGAGGCCAATTTGAGGGGCAAAGGCATCGCGAGCGAGGAATTTCACCAGTTCGAGGTGGGTAATATTTGTAAATGATGTCCTGAGGGTTTGAAACCCCGGACTTGCACATCATAGTGCTGTATTGTGGTGACATGCACGCCAGGTATGAGCGTGGGGTAGAGCATCATTGGGGATTGTGACTTGGTCCGTCCCGATTGTTGATTTCACTGTGTGATTAAATGAAAACTATTTGATGCTATCATGATTTGGACTGATTGTCATGTTTTGGGCTTCGTGCCGAATGTTTGAATCCTTCGGGGATTAAAATCATTGTTTTTACATTACTGTGCACATTTCTATCTCAGTCCAAGGTTTAAAAATATTATTTTGCAAACCCAGCCATCTTTCTAAGATTTGAAAACTTTATTGATATTTTACTGACATTTTAGCTTAGAATTGCTATGTGACTATTGCCCAAGAGGCTTATGTGCATTCATGGCTATGCATGGATCGGGCTGCACGCTGCAGCGGGAGTGATATTGATATTGCGCTTGAACTGTAGGAGCCCCTCCGGAGTCTGAACCCCCCACAGTGAGCGTCGGGCGCCCAAATGGATCGGGCTACGCACCGTAGCCGTCATGTGCATTGCATTGCAATCATGCATTGGTATCTGTTTGTACTACGTGGCATGACATTTAGCACTCATATATTATTGGCATACATGTATTACTTGCCTTGTTGACCAGATACCCTGGTGTAAATTGCTAAAAGAGTGTTGTGCCCGAGGGGCGGATTTGTGTGCGGACTTGCACTACTTGATATCGTATTCATGTGTTTAACTGTTAATAGGGAAAGAAAGAGATGTTTTCAAAAGAGGTTTTAAACTGAGTCAGATATTTTATAAAGGATTTTACATGGAACTACTACTTTCTAAAAAGAGTTGTACTGTACTTTATAGCATGATGTAGAGCTCTTGCATGATTTCTTCCTTCTCAGCATTATTTACTCTTATTACCACTGAGTTGGAAGTACTCACTTTACTCCCTGCACCATGTGTGCAGATTCAGGTATTTTGGGAGCGTAGCTGAGCTAGTTGCTGTTTAGAGTGTATTTGGAGTTGTCGAGGTAGCTGCCTGACGTTCGCAGGACCCGACTCCTTCCCTATCTCTTTATTATTTTCCGTAGTTTTGATCATTTGTAGTATTGGAGTTTTATTACTCTGTACTGTTAGAGGCTCTAGACTCATGACCCCCAGATCCTTGGGAGGCTATTCATTATGACCGTTCAAATGGTATTCAAATAATTGGTTTGAGCTTCATGCTCGGGTTGAGAGTGTAAATGGTCGGTCTTGCCTAGCAGTTGTGTTGGGCGCCATCACGACCGGGATTTGGGGTCGTGACAAGTTGGTATCAGAGCCTAGGTTACTAGGCCTCATGAGTCATTAGCCGGTTAGTAGAGTCTCGCGGATCGGTACGGAGACGTCTGTATTTATCCTCGAGAGGCTGCAGACCTTTAGGAAAACTTCACTTTCTTGGAATTCTTATAGTGCGTACTTGATTCAGCTTGAGATACAACTCTTGAAATTCCTTCCACACGTCTGTATGCGCACGCGAGCGCTCAGTATTATATGTGCCTTGATGGCTTTCGATTCCCAAATCGAGGGGCGAGAAGTAATCATTGTGAGTATGTTGGGCCAGTCTGGAGGACTTGAGGCTGGATCTTTGCCTATGGCTGGAGCACTGAGGTGTTGATCGTGTGAGCAAGTGTTTTGAACTTATATGTTCGGTATTGTCGCTATTAGCCGGAATGGCGGTTTGGTATTCATGTGACGAGTATGTTGGTACTGCGAGATGTATCTATATGACTTGGTAGTGATGAAGAAGTCTGTTGGATAGTAGGTGAACTGTTGAGTGGTTCGATTCCTATTGTGATATGTTGTATAGCCCCAAGTTATGGGTGTGTGAAGAATATTTTCGTGTCTCCTAGTTGGGAAGTAAAGTAAATTACATGTGGCGGTATGAGTTCAGACTCAGGAAGGCTAATTGACTATGTAACATATATAATGGTGGAAGGTAAGCTGAAATACTGAATTGAGGCGAAGCAGGTGGGATATCTCCTGCGGAAAAGTGGTATGATCCTTATGTGTATGTTAGAAGATCTCAGGTGTAATTGAAAGGTATTTTCTATGCGTTACGATTCCAATAGGTGCAACGCATGTCCGTGTATCAATTTTGATAATATAATACATGTAGTATTGAGATTTAATGTTGTTGATATACATTGTGATGCTTTGTCAAGTTGTGGACGTGTTGTTAGGATGGTTTTGGTGGTTCTCTGGCAGGTGGATAGGCCCAATTACAAAGGAAACTCCGCCGAAATTTTTGAAAAATCTGGGACTTAATAAAATTTTTGTCACCTAAAGAGTGGGCATAACTGTTGTGTGAATGAATGCAAGTATTGTAGAAGAGAAAACAAATAAAAATTCAAATAAAAAAAATATTTTCTTTTGAAATTTCCAAGGTTCAAATCAAAAGAAAAAGAATTTTTAGAAGTCTTTCTTTCAAAATAAAATCAAAAATCAAAAAATAATAATAAATAAATTTCATTTCTTCTTTTAAAGCATTTTTAGAAAATTAAAAAAAAAATCAAATCAAAAATCAAAAATATTTTCTTTTGCCTTAAAGCTCAATGGTCTAAATTTTATACAAAAAAAAGAGTTAGTTTACAAATTTGCCTCAACTACGCTGCTTTGATTCTCACCGGATGTGAGATACGTAGGCAACCCTCATCGGGTCCAACCTCCCTTCTGCAAAAGTAGCCCAAAAAAAAATATCAAAATTTTAATTTTTTGTCAAAATAAATCAGCCCGAACTACGCCGGTTTGATTCTTACCGGGTGTGAGATACGTAGGCAACCCTCATCGGGTCCAACCACCCTTTTGCAAAAAATAGCCAAAAATTTTCAAAATTTTAATTTTCATCATAAATAAGTCGGGTGATACCATTCTTGTTAAAATAAGCCGAATATCCCCCAAAGGGCGCCGGAAGGCTGTTTTTGCAAGAACAACCACCCTGAGTCATTTTTAAACGGTTGGCAGGCACAACCTTAAAATCTCCCTATTGGAAGTGATGAACGACCGTATCTGCAAAACTGGGTTTCTATGTGCTTAAATAAAAATTTTGAAAAAAAAAAATAGTTACTTTTTCCTTTTTGATCAAAATAAATCATTAAAATCCTCCTTAGATGTCTTTCTTCCATAAATAAATAAAAAATCTAAAAAAATAATAATAATAAATATAAATTTTGAGTCCGAAAATATTTTTGCTTAAGAATCCAAAATATTTTCGTAAAAGCCCCCCTTCTGAATATTAAGAGGCAATTTTCAAAATAACAAAAGAAAATATATATATATATTTTTCTTTCGTGATAGAAAAAGAAAAAATAAGTGAAAATTCAAACAAAAATATTTCTTTTACTTCTAAAATTCCCAAAGTTAGAACAAAAAGAAAAAGATTTTTTTTAGAAGTCTTTCTTTCAAAATAAAAAGAGAAAAATCAAAATAAAAAACATTTCCTTTAAAGCATTTCTTTAAAAAATTCAAAAAAAAAGATTTAGCTTATTTACCTTATTTGCAAGAACTACGCTTGGTTTGATTCATGCGGGGTCATGATACGTAGGCAATCTACATAAGATTCGACCGTAATCCTAAGAAAAAGAGAAAAAGAGAAACGCGAGGGAAATAAATAAAGGAAAAACCAGAAAAAGAAACACGAAGGAAGAAAATAAGGCATTGAGAGAAAAGCTCATGGCCAAAGAAAAGAAAAGGCAGAAAATGAAAAAAAAAGAGGGAAAAGAAAATGAGAGAAAACAAAACGAAAAGAGAAAGGGAACAAGAAGAAAAGTCGGGATAACGCATGCAACCGTGGCAAACATGTAGATATTCATTTAATTGTATAGGTGCATCGCACTCCAATGTGTAGTTACCTATCTGTTATTTGTTTCATACTAACCGTTGTTGCTGTCATTCCCAGCTGAGCTTTTTAGAAACAGTGGTTGGTTTGTGGTAAGCTGGCCTCGCATCGATACTTCACCAGATCCAAAGGAAATACAGAGATGTCATCTGAAATGACTCTGCCTGCAATCCCCATACCCGAAGACAACCTCATCTTGGGGGTCCCAGCCTCTGAATCCTATACGACTGAAGAAATATGATGTCCGACATGGGAAAGCCTTTCGCAGAGGCAATAAAAATTGGAGAAATGGTAGAAAATGGGCTAAAAACGGGCAGAATCTTGAGCCAGTCGGCCATAAGAGCAACCTCCCAAGCCATCCAAGCCGGGTCTAGAGGAATGCCAAAGGGTAGGACGAAAGAGGAAACGTCCATGGCGGCTTCGGGTGCGAGAAGACACCGCGCTCCTAGACCCATGTTTTCAGAAAGAACCCCTCAGCATTATTACCCTCATCAAGAAATGTCCTATGCTCCACAACCATATGCGGTCATGAACACTCAACCCTTTGCCCGACCGCAGCCACAGACTAACAGAAATTAACCTCCATTCCAAAGAAACCAGCCTCCTCACCAGAGCCGATATAATTCTCGACCTCCCCAGAATAACTTTTGTCCCCGGGAACCACCCAGGAGACCCAACTATACACCAATCGGTGAACCCTACTCCACCTTGTTTCCTAAGCTTGTCCAGATGAATTTGCTGCAACCCATACCCCCAAACGGGCAAAACCCGGAATCACCATCATATCAGCGGGGTGTCAGGTGTACATACCATTCAGGGGTAGAAGGCCATCATACCAATGATTGTTGGACTCTGAAACAAGAAGTGGAGAATTTAATAGAGCAAGGGAAAATTGTGTTGAAGGATGAGGATGTCCCAAATGTGACCAATAATCTGTTGCCCGCTCACAACAACGGGGTGATAATCGGGATGATTTGTGAAGACGGAGACTCTGATCCGGCTCTGAAAGCCATAATTGCTATTGTCGATTCCGAAAGGAAGCCCAAGGTGGCCTCGAAGCAAGAGAAAGGGGAAAAAAAGAGCCAAATCACCGAGATAGAACCAGAAAAGAAAACTGACTTGAAAAAAGGAACACAAATGTACGTACCCAAGCAAGCCTATGTGGTGCGGGGGACAATCAAACCACCTCGGCTGAGTGAGCCAGTGGTTATTGGATACGCACCACAGAAGCCCATGATGAGCCCTGCTGCGGTACCATGGAACTATCAGCAAACAGTGGTTACATACAAGGGCAAAGAACTCTCGGGAAAACCTCCAGGAAAAACCTCTGTTGAGAAAGATTCAAATGAAGAGTAGGTAAACAATGCCACCATAAGGCATTTTCCGCCTAGGAAGCCTGTGAATGCTGAGGAAGCAGAAGTGTTCTTTCAAAAAATGAAAATGGCCGAAATTTTGTCAAGCCTAAGTACAGTAAAGAGGAAGATGATGAGGTTGCCATGGCTGAAAACATCGAGGAAATACGTGGGGCAATGAAGAAAATGCTCTACGAAACCCACATGGTCCAGCCAGGAGAAGGCTAGCATTGCTGAGGTTCTATACATGGGACCAAGCGCCAAGCTTCAAAACTGGAAGGCTACGCCATTCCCGATTAGGCGGGAGTCCCGGTAGACTTGTCCTGCAACGTTTTCTGCATCCCGAGTTATTTCAGGGTGTAACTCAGATGTTTCCTGCAGTTTCTCATCTTTAAATTCCCGAATGTGAACCCTGTTATCTTCAAAATTTCAAAAATATTAAATCAATATTTCATCGTTCATTTTTCTTTCTGATTTTGCTATTTTTCCCCTTTATTTTTTCTTTTTAGTTCTAATAATGTATCTTTAAATAACATGACATGCTTGCGGACTTCATGCCTAGATCCCGAAACGCAGGCAAATTTCGAAATCATAAATCAAGAGCCGAAATGCAAAGAAGGTAACCTTGAAGAAATAAAACAAAGAAGTGGAACAATTGAAGGAAAATTGGTTCGCGGGTTGGAAAGGTCCATTAGCGCAAAAGAGTGTGCCATACTCAGGGCACATTCGGGCAGTTGTACCAACAAAGAATAGCCCGCACTTACAACAAGAAAGTGTGTCCCAGAAATTTTGAAATGGGACAACCTGTGTTAAGACGTATTCTCCCTCATCACTAGGAAGCAAAAGGAAAACTCGCTCCTAATTGGAAGAGTCCATACATCATCTGGAAAATATTTCCGAGAGGAGCACTGTATCTGGGAGACATTGAAGGAAATGATCCTGAAGCAGCAGTCAATGCGGATGCAATAAAAAGGTACTATGTCTAGACCTCCTGGGTGATGGCTTTTGTGCTATTGAGATGACGAAGGCTTTCTTTCCCGCTACCCAAACACTATCAATCCTTCGTAAACCCTTTGAGTCGGTTACTCTTCTTTGATCACCCTCTTTGGAACCCGGAAGTACAAAAAGAAAAAAAAAGACAAAGAAAAGAAAAGAAAAGAAAAAGAAAGAGAAAAGAAAAACAAAAAAAGAAAAAAAAAATTCCTGAACTACGTTTGACTTGATTCCGAAAGGATACGTAGGCAGCCTCTCGCTGAGGTTCAGTCACACCAAAACAAAATCTCAATTTCCCCAAAAAAACTGAAACTAGGGTAGACGATATGATGGTTCGGCTATGAATTCGCCGAAATGGTTCCAAAGTTGTAGTTCCGCCCAAAATCCTTCTTACCCCAAAGACCTTGTCCAAGTCCTTCCGATCAATTGGCAAAAGCAGGGAAGTAAAAAACATCATTGTTGGAATCTGACACAATGCAAATAGAGAAAATAAAATGAGAGAGTCTTATCGGTGAAAACCTTCGAGCATCATAAGGCGATGGTGAGTAGAGAAAACTGAAAATGAGAGAGCCGCTTAGTGAAAACTCGCAAAGAGCACTATCGGGCAACAGTGAGAAGAGAAATGAGAGAGGTCGAATTGGCAAAAACCCGCAAAGGGCACTGTCGGCCGAAAAGAAGACATCTCATCACTAAAAGAGTCCTGGCAAGGTTCTTGGTTTTGAAATATGGATCATTGGGTTCACGAGAAGCTGGAAAGTTCGTGTGGGTCGGGCGTCCAGTCCAAGAAGCATGTCATGTTCATTTGAAGCCGCATGCACACCCTAGATAAGTCATTCCTTTCCCCGAAAGGTACGCTTCTATTTAAACTCATTCACTTGCCTTTTCTATATTTCTTATTTGAATCCCTTTTGGTTTAACATTGATTCCGAAATTACTACAAAGAAAGGTGGCAGGATTGGTTCTATCAGGCTCCGCCTGGTCAGAGTCGAAGAAAATGCCCAGCCTCAGCGAGTGTGCCAGGCCAATCCCGAGTGACCATAGTGTTTGATGTTCTCAAAGCAAAGACATTTGAAAAGAAAGAAAGTCAAAGACAAAGGTCCCGAAGGCAGAATAAAGTGAAAAGGACATAGCCCACACGGGCGAGTCATAATGAAACCCTGAGAGTTGAACCCAGTCGGTCTGAAAAGAGATTCACCCTCGAGGCCAACAAGCAGCAAATTTCTCAACGGGAATGGGGCCGGGACCAGGCACTGGAGATAATCAAGGCCACAAAACCAACCACTGTTTCAAACTAACAAATTGTTCTTTGTTGAAAACAAGTGCAATCAAAGCAACCATGCAAGAATGCAGGTGCAAACCAAAAGAAATGAAATGCGCAAGTGCTGAAACAGCTTTACAACAGGGAATCGACCAAAAGGGAGGTTTCTCCTCAAATTCTTTCATGTGTTTTGCTAAATAAAAGGAAAACATAAAAAAAATGAAAAAAAATAATAATAATAAATAAAAAAATCATGATAGCATAGGATCCCATTCCTTAAACATCCCGGCATAACCCGAGGATCTCCCTGGCATAACCCAAGGAGCTTTTTCTTTCCAAATCCTGGCAAAAAAAATCGAGGATCTCCCGGCCAAAAAACCGTGGAGCTTTTTCTTTCCGAATCCCGGCCAAAAAACTGAGGATTTCCCGGCCAAAAAACCGTGGAGATTTTCTTTCCAAATCTCGGCCAAAAAACCGAGGATCTCCCGGCCAAAAAACCGTGGAGCTTTTTCTTTCCAAATCCTGGCCAAAAAATCGAGGATCTCCCGGTCAAAAAACCGTGGAGCTTTTTCTTTCCAAATCCCGGTCAAAAAACCGAGGATCTCCCGGCCAAAAAACCGTGGAGCTTTTTCTTTCCAAATCACGATAAAAAATCGAGGATCTACCTGGCATAACCCAAGGAGATTTTTCTTTCCAAATCCTGGTCAAAAAATTGAGGATCTCCCTGGCATAACCCAAGGAGCCTTTTCTTTCCAAATCCCGGCCAAAAAACCATAGAGCTTTTCTTTCCAAATCCCGACCAAAAAACCGAGGATCTCCCGGCCAAATAACCGTGGAGCTTTTTCTTTCCAAATCCCAGCCAAAAAACCGTGGAGCATTTTCTTTCCAAATCCAGGCCAAAAAACTGAGGATCTCCCGGCCCAAAAACCAAGGATCTCCCTGGCATAACCCAAGGTGTTTTTTCTTTCCAAATCCCGGCCAAAAAACCGAGGATCTCCCTGGCATAACCCAAGGAGCTTTTTCTTTCCAAATCTCGACCAAAAAATCGAGGATCTCCCTGGCATAACCCAAGGAGCCTTTTCTTTCCAAATCCCGGCCAAAAAACCAAGGATCTCCCGGCCAAAAAACTGTGGAGCTTTTCTTTCCAAATCCCGGCCAAAAAATCGTGGAGCTTTTTCTTTCCAAATCCCGACCAAAAAACCGTGGAGCTTTTTCTTTCCTAATCCCGGCCAAAAAAACGAGGATCTCCCGGCCAAAAAACTGTGGAGCTTTTTCTTTCCAAATACCGGCTAAAAAACCGAGAATCTCGCGGCCAAAAAACCGTGGAGCTTTTTCTTTCCTAATCCCGGCCAAAAAATCGAGGATCTCCCTGGCATAACCCAAGGAGCTTTTTCTTTCCAAATCCCGGCCAAAAAATCGAGGATCTCCCTGGCATAACCCAAGGAGCCTTTTCTTTCCAAATCCCGGCCAAATAATCGAGGATCTCCCGGCCAAAAAATCGTAGAGATTTTTTCTTTCCAAATCGGGGCCAAAAAACCGAGGATCTCCCGGCCCAAAAATCGAGGATCTCCCTGCCATAACCCAAGGAGCTTTTTCTTTCCAAATCCCGACCAAAAAATCGAGGATCTCCCTAGCATAACCCAAGGAGCTTTTTCTTTCCAAATCCCGCCCAAAAAATCGAGGATATCCCTGGCATAACCCAATGAGCCTTCTCTTTCCAGATCCCGACCAAAAAATCGAGGATCTCTCTGGCATAATCCAAGGAGCTTTTTTCTTTTCGTCCCGGCATAACCCGAGACCCTTTTCATTTTTCAGCATAACCTGGATCCATCCACAAAAGTACACAATCCTGATTTGACTGCTTAAATATGTGTCAGAACTAACTCACGAAATTTTTCTAGTGAAAATTAGGGTAGAAAATTTCCTTCCTTTGTTTGTTCTGGTATCTTAAGCAGGTCGACCTCAAGACACAAGATGCGAGATGACCAATGGAATAAGTCTCAATCCAGAATCAAGAAAAGAAGAAAAGAACAAAAATAAATGAACTCAAATGTGAAGCAAGCAAGGGTGTGGAATGCTCAAAATCTGATTGAAGTCACAAGCTCCGCTGATCCCGTTTTGACCCAATGATGCAGAAAGAAGTAAACACCTACAACTTGCGAGCATCAAGATTCAGATCGAAGTCCACAGCAAAATCTTCTAAGACTCAAGATCAAGTTTCAAGAAGAATTATAGATAGGAATCTTGTAACTCATAGTTGATAGGCATAGCTAGCTTAACTTTGATTTTCCTTTTGGTGTAATAAGGAGGTCAGCAAGTAGTAGCAGTAGCAACAACAATACAATCACAACTCCTGGTAGTCCTAGCTACCAAACCCTCCCGAACTATACTGACCTGATTCCTGTTTAGCCCAGGATATGTAGGCAACCTCTAAAGCAGGGTGCGGTCAAAACTTTTCAAAAATGCTTCATACGGAATATTCGAACGGGCAAAAATCGCTCATATTTGCTCACTTATCTTTGCCCGAAAACCTTTCATGTTTTCGAGCAAAGAGGGGCAATTGTGTACACGTGATTTTTTCCCTCTATATATATGAATTATTCCCAAAAATTCAAACAAAATAATTTCTTTAGTATTTTATAATTTTTTGCGAATTTTGTGGCATTTTCTGATAATTGTTGCATTTTATTTGTGCATTTTAGTTCATCTGAAAATACAAAAATACGTGTGGCATTTGTTTGGGATTTAATTGCATATTTTTAGTGTTAATTAGTAGTTAAAATTGTTTACATATAAAGAAAATGACAAAAACTCTTATTTGCATTTTTATTTTTAATTTGTAGAATTTGTCTTAAATTTAGTTTAAAATTGAAAATTAGTTAATTGTGGGAATTAGATAATATCATATTAGAGTCAATTGGGTGTTTTAGTTTATTTTTGTCATTTTTAACAAAATAAAAAAAAAATTCAGAATAAATGAAATACAAAAATGGAAAAATAGATAAAAAGAAAAAGAAGAGAGAAAATGAAAGGAATAAGGCTGCCCGAAATTGGGCCTTATTAGTTAGATTTTGTCCCAGCCCACTTCAACTTACCCGCGTCAGGCCCAATCCCAAAATACCCAACCAGTCCGGTTCACAGCTAACCCAAACGACGCCGTTTGGCGCCCTCATAATCCTGATCGTTGATTTCCTTCAATCCAACGGTCATCATTGATCGTTACATTCTAATATAATTATCTGAATATGTTCTTAACCCTAGAGACACAATCGTCTTCCTCGTACTCATCTCTGTACCTCACCGAAAGCCGCCGCCGGCGAGGACGTTAACTACGCCGATCAACCCTAAATTAACACCCCAAATTCTCCTCGTTCCCCTCTTTCCAACCTTGCTATTGGTTTCCTTCGAATCAACGCCAGACCTTTCGAATGTTCATTTAAAGTTTTCCCGCCAAGTCACAAAGTGGTCCAAATCCGACCAAATTCACACCACACAACCCCCAGACCTTCCTCACCCCTAATACCTAACCGAATTCCCTCGAATCTGAGTAGAACGGTTCGAATTTTAAAATTTAGGGTTTTTGAAGACGAAGCTGTTTTGGGAGGTTTAAAGGTTTGATTGGCTTCAAGTTGATATTATATGTTTATTTCATACGAAATGAACTTATAACATCAACTCAAAGCCAAAATTGAAAGACAGTCGAGTGGGAATTTGAATTCGTAAGTTTGCTGATTTGTTTCTTTTTCATTTTTTTTCTTTTAAGTTCTCATGGATTTTTTTGGTCTAATTCGTGTTGTGCCGTTAAGTGGTTTCTTCTATGACTATTTTCGATTTTAGTTTAGTTGATTTTGATTTAGCTTTCATGTTTCCAACTGTTTGAATGTTCAAATGGTGGTTAATTAATTCAGTCGATTATTTGTGATCTAATTGGTTCAATGTTAGCATATGTAGCTTAGTTCGAATATATTCTGCTTTGTTAGATTGATTGATAGTAGTCTTAATTAGTTCAATTAGTTTAGTTATTTGGACTTAGTTAATTAGTTCTTAGCCTTATAGGATAATTGACTATAGTTAATAGCTAATGTGAAGGGTTTGGTTTGGTTAACTGAGGTCAGCAATTTTAAGTTGAATTCAGGGTAGTTTAGGTAATTGGAGAATGGATGAAATGCAGTAGATTATGCCTGAAGTTCCTAGAACCTTCTAGATTGGGGTTCAATTTAGAATTTCAGGAAGTCCCATAGTATGACTTGAAAAACAAGTCACAACTTTAGGGACACTTCAGCAGAAATGAAAATTTAAAAAGGATTAGACCCAAAAAACTGAAAATCTAAGGGCTGCCCTCTTTGTGCCTATAAAAGGGCATTCTAATGCCTTGAAATACAAGTTTGGACACCCCTTGAAAATTTAAAAAGTTTCAGCTACCAAAACTCCCTCTAATAGCTCTCTCTCCCTCTCTAATATTCAGATCCAAGTTTGAAATTCAAAATTAAAACTACAAAAACCAAAAACAATAGAAAATCTAATAAAAACTCAAAAAAAAATTACTGTTCCATGAGATGATTCAAGCAAGTTTCTCCTTCAGTTGCTGATTTTCCAGTTTTAGTTCAACATTTGGGTTTCGAAACTTCAGGGGGTTGCTAGTGTTGTTTCCTGCAGTTTTGGATTTGTTTAAGCTATTTTCTGGTTGAAATATGAGTTTGCTGAAGGTGTTGTGGTAATTCTGGGTAGTCTCGAGTTATTCTAAGTTGATTCAAGCTCATTTGGGTCTATTCGAGTTGTTAGTGGTTGATTTCCTGGTTTTGGTTTGATTTTGAACTTTTCCTGGGCTGCTGAACTCGTTTTTGGGCTGTTGTTCAATTGTTGCTTGCCTATCTACAGCTGCTGATCCTATTTTCCTCTTCCTTTTGTCTTAATTCCAGGTACATGTTCTAAACTTCATGTAAATCACCAGCTGGGGAAATGAAATGAAGAGCAGTTTCATTTGTTGCTAATTGTTTTGATAGTTCTACTGTTGTTTAAATAGCATTCTGTTATAGCTTAAAAATAGTTTTGGTCTCATTTTGTATTTCTGAACTGGACTGTGGCATTCTGCTATAGCTTTGAATGAATATTGCTGTAACTTTGTATTTGCTAATTAGCTTAGGACTGCTTCTAAACCTTTAAGTCTGTTTATGAATTAATGTGTATATTGTTAGGTTGTTGAAACTATGATCTGTTGTTAGCCTCGATAATTCCATGTGTAATTAATCCTTAGGTATTTGAACTGAACTTGGTAATTCATGTGTGATCTGAAGTTAAAGGTTTAAAATGTGTCTTGTAATTGATAATTAGGTTGCAGGCTTTGTGTGAGCTTACTTTCAGCATTCATATCATCGTCTTTATGTTAATTGGGTCCAGGTTCAGCTCTAGATCACTTCGGGTTTATACATGTGTTATTAATATGAGTAAATCTAGTAATATAGGAATTGTACCGGAATGATTATGGAGTTTTAGTGCCAATTCTCGTTTCAGTTAAGTAAGCATCGAAATAGGAGCAAAATTTGTAATTCGATATGCTCAATTACCTGTTTATTCAAATGTTGGTAGGACTTGACTGATACAATATCGATTTTTGTTAATTGTTAGTAGGCAAATTGCTTTCATGTTTAGGCCGATTTGTAGGCCCAAAATTGTTATAAGTCAATAACCCCTCTAAAAATTACATTAGGAATGCGGGAAATTAATTCGCAAGTATAAATTTGGATTTCGAATTAGGTGGCGGGTTCAAATTAAAAGGGTCCTCCCTTTTGTTTGAATTCGGTCTTGAACCCGAAGTTTGATTTTATAAATGTAAATTAATTAGCATTTGTAAAGACAAATGATAAATAGAAAAATCGTAGTTGCTTTAGGTTGGCCTTTAACAAAAAATGAGACGAGCCTCGTCAAACAAACCCATAAATCGCGGGGCCCTTATTAAATACTTAATTAAAAATACTTAGCATTTGGAGCATGTCGTTTAGCGAATTTCACGGCCCTTCGCAAAGTAAAAAGACGTTAGTCACTTTAAGCGCGTTATAATAATTTTACTTTCCTAAATACGGGTGTGCATTTCATGCAACCCAAATCCAAATCCAAAACGTTGAATAAGAATGTGTCGAGGATTCGGGTGCATTTCATGTGACGTGATCCGAAAATACGTTTTTTAAAACGACGTTCATTTTCGTAAAAAATAGTTAAAAGCGGTAAATAATTAAAAAGCGCATAAGTTGGAACATGTATAAAAATCAGATTTTAGCCATTTATAATAGTTTAAGCGACCGTGCTAGAACCACGGGATCCGGGGGTGCTTAACACCTTCCCTCGGGTCAACAGAATTCCTTATTCAGAATTTCTGGTTCGCAGACTCCAATTGGGAAGTCAAAATTTTCCTCGGTTTGGGATTTAAATTAAACCGGTGACTTGGGACACCAAAAGCCAATCCTATCCCAAGTGGCGACTCTAAAAATAAATAAATAAGTCCATTTCGAATAATGTCACTTTAAATGGAAAAACTCCATTATACATTTATCCTTCGGGGTAGGTGTGTAAAAAAAAAGGTGTGACATATATAATCGTTACATTCCTGCTAGTTCACTTACTGTTCATCAAAGTTCCTTCATCATTTACTATTCTTACTATTCCACCTCGAGACTATCCTGAATCAAGGTCGAGACCTGGCTAGCATACTGGTTTGATTTATTTTATTCTCGAATTCATTCATCTATTTTCTTGCTTATCAATTGGTATAGGACAAAATCATATATTCTTAAAACTACAAAATAAATTTAATTGTTATCCAAATTTTAAGGTAAACAAATTGGTGAGTTCACGGTCCAACATGTGATAACATATTTAGATCAATTCCTCTTCCCAATCAACATCTAAAGGTGGAAGCTAAGGACCATAGTATTACTATGCAGCTCAATTATTCAACTTCTTGCTCACAATTGAGCTAAATTGCATCAATGCCATTTTATTTTTGGGTCAGGGGCCTGCCCATTGAAATTGCATGTATCTACGGTGGCAGAAATTAAAAAAATATTCAGATTTACAACTGGTCGTTCAAAAAATAAACCAATTTCAAAAGTAATCGAAATTTAGCCACTTTTTATGTAACGATAAATCTGAGCAAAAACACTATTCAAAACCCAAAAATTACTCCAGCATAAGTATACTTGAACTCCAGCATATTATACTGGAGTTCCAGAGTAAGTATGCTGGAACTCCAGCATAGTATGATGGAGTTCCAGCATAAGTACACTAGAACTCCAGCATAAAATACTGGAATTCCAGCAAGTATACCGGTCCAGCATAATATACTAAAGTTTGGAGCACCGGTGTTTCAATCTCCAGTATATTATATTAGAGCCAGCAAAGTATACCGGTCCAGCATAACATGCTGGAGCTCATACACAGATGCACCGAACTCCAGTATATTATGCTGGATCGGTTTCTATTACAGCAAAATAGTGGCTATTTTTCATTGACTTGATAAATGCTGACTATTTTTGAATGACCTGTCCGAAAACTGACTATACCGTGCTATTTGTGCATCTACAGTGGAACTAATGGAACGCCCAACGGGCCATTACAACCGGCAAATGCAGGCCCATATTGTGGTCCTTCAATCGCAGCTACATTTAAAGGAGAGTCGACACAAATCTTTTTATCAACTTTAAACATACACTAATTTGTTGCTTCATGAAATATTTAGAAAAGCGTGCATCTGCATAAAATAAGAAAACTATAATAAAAAATTAGATTAAATATTGACCAATACATCAAGATTACCATATAAATATTCTATCAATTGTTGTTAGAGGCGGATCACAAGCGCTCCAAATTAATATAGGATCTTCATATAAATAGACGATCAAATTTATTATTAACTTTTTTAACAGGTATACCTATATTATATATTTAGTGTCTATTTTTTAATTTAAGCAATTGAGTGGACAACTATTCAAGTTAATTCTTCTTTAATATATTAATAATTAAATGGGGAAATGTTCAAACCATCACGAAATTGCTCGATTTTATTATTATTATTACACTTTTGATCCATTCATATCTTTATCATCAGCTAATAGCTAGATTTGTATTTGTTCTTACTGTTAATGGAACTCTAGCTTGAAATGGATGGACTTCAAGTGTTTAAATTTTTCGGGAAGAAAGTTTAGTTTATCCTTTAATATTTTAATATGGTTTAAATTATCGTTTAGTTGGAGTTCTGTTAGATATCAAGGGTAAAAACTAGATTTTTTTCTGGTCAAATTGGTTTATAAGTATTTTTTGGCTTGTCTACGTGTTAGGTAAAATTAAAAGTGCTTATAAGTCAAAAATAAGCCACAAATCATAAGTTGGTCTCCCCCAACTTATCAAATTTCAGCTTATAAGCACTTTAGGTTTGATCAAAATATTTACTATTTTATCCTTAAAATACTTCTTTTTAAAACAAACACTTTGTATACCTAATTTTTAGCTGCTTATTATTAATTTCAGCATTTTTATCAAAACACGTAACTGCTTATTTTTTAAATCAGTTTCAACATTTAAAAGTGCTTTTCAGGACCTATGCTTATCAGCTACTCTAATAGCCTGTTTAGTCAAGCTTCTTTTTTATCAAAAGTATTTTTTTTTGCCAAAAATATTTTTGGCCAAAAATTCGGGTGTTTGGCCAAGCTTCTTTTGGCCAAAAATTGAGATGTTTGGCCAAGCTTCTTTTTGGCCAAGAGTGCTTTTTTTTTTTGGGGTCAAAAATTGAGGTGTTTGGCCAAGCTTTTGGAAGGAAAAAAAGTGCTTTTGAGGAGAAGCAGAAGCAAAAAAAAATAGTTTCTTTCCAAAAGCACTTTTGAGAAAAATACACTTAGAAGCAGTTTTTTAAAGCTTGACCAAACACTAATTACTGCTCAGAAGTGTTTTTCATACTAATTAGCCAAACACAAACTGCTTCTCACCAAAAGTACTTTTGAGAAAAATACTTTAAAAAAAATACTTTTCAGAATAAACTGATTTTTACAGCTTGACCAAACGAGCTATAAATCAGCTAAGCCAAACGGACTTTTAACAGACCGAAAGTCCAATGGAGACAAAGTTGCTCAATTTTGGTATGATACATGGATAATACTGAACTATGATTCTTGTTGAATGTGACATTTAACGGACAATGATAACAACCTTTGAGCCTATATGGGTTAAAAACTAATAAAATTAAACTACTTTGTAAATTGCACTCTCATGCTTGCCTCCATTTATAAATTTACTAGCTTTGGGGCATTCGCGTTGCGCGTGTATTCCAGATCTATATCTAAATATATAAAGTAGGGAAAATAAGTAATGACTTGGTACTTCTCATTGTCCAAGATTCATATTTATCTTTTTTCTCAGATTTTTGCTTATTTTCCCTTCATTTTAAGACTTCTTCTTATCCTTCTAAGTGATTATTCAATATTCAAAATATTGTGACGTCTAATATCCCCCTTCCCTAATTAAGGGCATTGTAAGCAATAGCTATTAGTTACTACGACGTACTTATTGCAACTTTTATTACGAAATCAATTCATTCATATTATTTGGCCAATATGCGTTATTGAATTTGAGAAGGCAAAAACATGGATATTGTCATATTAAATTCTTGGTCCTTAAATTCTCTCAATAAGTATTTTTAGGAGCATGAAGGTGCCTTCCACTAAAAAGAAAAGAGGATAAGAACATATAAGGTCTGGAAGTGAGCAGTGGTTCTCCGTTCTTTTGGAACCTATTAACTAGTTAATAAGTAAAAAGAATTTAAGCAATCACATAAGATCGTTAAAAATGTGTTTGAATTACAAAAAAATAAAAAAAGTGTAAGTTCTTGCAATGATAAACGGTGATGACCTATGAGAAAATTAAACGCCCTCCTAATGCAAGATTAAATACTCAAGATTATCTAATTTTAAGAAGATGAAACGTTATTTATTAAGATGGCTTGTGTGAATTCATTTTCATATATTTTATAGTAACAAATGTATGTTACAGTATTTAACTTCCTCTCAAATATTTGGTTAGGATGATTAACTCAATCAACAAGGTTTACTGCCCATGCTTATTTTCCCACTTTTTCTCCTAGAAAATCTCTAAACTTGATAAATTTGATGAACAACATTAAAGGTTAGTGCCTTAATATATCCCTTATGACCACACTTTTAGACTATTCACGTGTTGCACACGTGTTCTATGTAATAGTTACAAAATTTGTAACCTAAATAACAAATTTTAATTACTAATATACATTTATTTGAACTATAAAAATATAAAAATAGAAGCGCAAAAGGTAAGTATCCTCGCACATTGGTCTCTGTTGAAGGATGCTAAAGTAATATTTAATATATTGATCGACTTTTTCGTTATATTGAAAACAATTATTTCGATTAATTCATCTTTCTACCGTTTATATTTTATACTACTGTGTATCCTACTGTAAAGCAAAAATAGTACAATGAAGTTGAAAGATCAAACGCGTGCCTTAATAGATATATATACAAAGATAAAAATTATTTAGATACAAAGAAAAGGATTTTATGTCCTGTAATTTAAAAGAGAAAGACCATACCTACTTCATAAATCAAAGAAAAGAGCATCATTATTAGTATTATAGCAGAATAATCACTTAAGTAAGATAAATAAATAATAACTAAAGCGATTCAGAATACTTGACAGATTGAAGGCATGCAAGGTTAATACTTAATATGCATTATGTATTAATAAAATGAAAAATATGTAAGCTAACCTAGCAGATTTATCGTATTGGGTGGGATTATGTAGCTGTCCCTGGAACCTGGCCATTAACATATCTGCTTCATGGCCTCTTGGAAATTTTACACCTTATAAAAAACTTTAGTACCCTATTTATTTTAAATAAATACTATTTTAAAATATTATATCTTATAAATACCTTTTATCCTTTATAGCAAAATATCTAAATATAGTTACATCCTACATTTAAGGCACCATATATGCTAAATAATATTTTCTCTCTCCTTTTTAGTATTTTCTCTCACATAATTACCACATATCTGTTCTAACCACGTTCACTCTCTCTCTTTTTGCATGCACTTTACTCTCTTCTCCCACAAACCCACGTTTTTTAACTCTTCTCCCACCCAAATTCTTTATTTATCCGTCATTATCAATTCCACATTCAAAATCTTCACGGAATCACTGTTTTACTAGCGATTTTTATACGCCTGGTAAGTATTCATCTTCGATT
>MU786664.1:462244-479540 GCA_026770625.1 Nicotiana glauca | reverse complement strand
GGGGGGGAGGGAGGGGGCAGGTCAAACCTTGACCCGCTAAAATTTTGACCCGCCCTGCCTTACCCCGTTTAGTTTTTTTTTAAAATTTTGACCTGACCTGCTCCGCCCTGCCAAGTTTAGTTTTTTTTTTAATCTTTTTTAATCTTTATTTTTCATTTTTTTTATGTTACTTAATCTTATTTTGTTTTACTTTTTTAATATTTATTGAAATATTTAAAGTCGATGTGTCAATAAGAGGTGTAACAGTTGAAGAAAGTATGGCTTTTATTAACAAAATTTATACGTATTTGTTTTAAATAAAAAAGATGG
Organism: Nicotiana glauca; assembly: GCA_026770625.1. Classification (NCBI taxonomy): domain Eukaryota; kingdom Viridiplantae; phylum Streptophyta; class Magnoliopsida; order Solanales; family Solanaceae; genus Nicotiana; species Nicotiana glauca. The sequence continues at coordinate 479,231 of MU786664.1, read as the reverse complement.
TAAGCCGTTTGTATATACTCTATAGTATAACTTCTTTTTTAATATATCTAAACAATTTAGTGTTCTAGCTACCTTAGTCATAAAATACACCTAGAGGGAACAACACAGTTAAACGGTGATAATTTGAATAGTAATAATATACATATTATATATAGTTTAATCTTTTTTATGACGATACTATATCTAATTAAATTTTAAAGTATGTAAAAAGTAAAACCTTAATCACACATCATTAGAAGTGTTAATTAAAAACCCAAAGGTAAGAAAAATTGCATAAAAAATCAAAAACAAAAAGAAAGAAGAAAAAAAATTTGGTGAGTAAGTTGAGTTGTTGATATGAAATTTAACGAGTTCAAAATAAATAATTATCATATACTATGTAAAAGTAACATGTAACAGTAGTCAATTGTGTTTAATAAGCATAATTTGTGGTAAAAAAAAAGAGAAGAATGATGTGGTAGTAGTTACATAATACTAAATGTTAAGTAGTAGTAGTAGTTTAGGATAAAAGGTGGACTTACCACCTGCATGCCCTATTAAAAAATTCCAGAAATTAAGTTTTGCCCTGCCCGCTCTGCCCCGCCCTATTTAACTGTTCCCCCGCCCCGCCCCGCCTCAATTGCCATCCCTAATAAAAATCCGAAAAATCAAACCAAACCGAAAATCAAACTAAACCGATCAAAAAACTGATATTTTTTGGTTTGGTTTGGTTTGGTTTTGGTTTTGAATTTTAAAAACCGATCAAATTTGGTTTGGTTTTGGTTTTAATCAGAAAAAAACCGAACCAAACCGACTATAGGAGTAGTTATTTCAAATTTATTATTACACACATATATATATATATATGTATATTGTTATACAAAGTTTCAAAAAATTTATGGTAATTGTTAATAGTTTGCACTTTAATATAGTTCTTTACCTTTACATTATAGTTTGATTGGTAGTTTTCTTTTTTTAGTGTAAGAATCTATTTCTTATTAAAAATACACATTTTTAATTGAGTGCTCAAATTTTTCATCACTATTTGATTTAATTATCATCAATATATCTTGGTAAATAATAGATTTTTCAAAGTGCAATTGATTTGATAGTGTTACAATGAAAATGTGGTCGCCAGAATATGTGTTTGGTAGTGTATGTCTTATATTTAAGAAAAAAATCGAGAAATAACCGAAAAAACCGAAAAACCGACATTAACCGAATTGAGAAAAACCGACTTAATTAGTTTGGTTTGATTCTAATATTGGAAAAACTGACTTACTTAATTTAGTTTTTTTTTAGAGAAAAACCAATCCAAACCGAACCACGAAAAGCACTGGCCACTAGCTTTGCAGCCAGATTGTCTACCGAGGAAGTGGAAAAAAAGGGAGAAGTACAATATTATCCTAAGCAAGACTACAAAAACTTTTGGCTTTACATGCATGATGCAACACATACTCCTAATATTTTGAGGTTGTATCATTATTTAAGGGAATTTTACTCTTTTCACTTCAATTTCTATTTTATAATAACATATGTATACATTTATAACTTTGTTGTTCTTGTAAATAATTTTTTTAATAATTGACGCGGGATGTGCATTGCACAGCTAGATGCACGTGAATCTACTTGTGCATGTATGAAGTGTATAATTATTAAAACAAGATGCACGTACTATTCATATATTGAAACTGACTTCTCTTCCTATTTGTATGTTTTCAAATCCAGTAAACTAGCATTATGCACATATTATCTTAACTACAATATTTTTGTGCAAGAACCGGTCCTCACTCTAAGGATGCTTTTGACCGGAAAGAATGCACACGACTTTGCACATAACTCATTTATTAGCTTTTCTAATAAGGACTAAAATTTCATATTTACTTATTTATTTTATTTCTGTGAATAAACTCATATTTACATTAAACTTTTAACATGCATATTCATAAATATGATAACATTTGTTTTTCTTTCTCAATTAACAACAACAACCCAGTAAAATCTCATCAGTGGGATCTGGGGATGTAGAGTGTACGCAGACCTTACCCCTACCTAGAGGGGGTAGAGAAGCTATTTCCGGGAGACCCTCAGCTCAGATACAATAGATCTGTGACAACAAAACCCGAAAAATAATCAGCCCCGTGAGAGAAAACAAATAAATGAAAAAGCAGTAACACAAATATTATACAAAGGTGTGAAACACAATATAAATCGCTAGCAGTGCTAGACAAAACACTACCATACTCCTCGGTACAAAGAGGGAAACCGGGTCAAAGAGGAAAACCGCTCGACTACCCTTTAACCTACAACCCTAATGCTCGACCTCCACACCTTCCTATCAAGGGTCATGTCCTCGGAAATCTGGTGTCGCGCCATGTCCTGTCTGATCACCTTCCCCCAATACTTCTTGGGCCGCCTTCTATCTCTTCTCGTACCTGTCAAAGCCAACCTATCACACCTCCTTACCGGGGCATCTAGGCTTCTCCTCCGCACGTTTCCAAACCACCTAAATCGCGCTTCCTGCATCTTGTCGTCCAGCGAAGCTAGGGGCGTTCATAAAAATCCAAAAAACTGAACCAAATCGAAAACCAAACCAAACTGACTAAAAATCGATACTTTTTGGTTTGGTTTGGTTTTGAATTTTAAAAACCGATCAAATTTGGTTTGGTTATGGTTTTAATCAGAAAAAACAAAAAAAACGAACCAAACCGACTTTAGGAGTAACTATTTTAAATTTATTATTACACCTATATATATGAGGGTCTTTCGGAAACAGCCTCTCTGCCCCCTTGGGGTAGGGGTAAGGTCTGCGTACACACTACCCTCCCCAGACCCCACTTGTGGGATTTTACTGGGTTGTTGTTGTTGTTGTACCTATATATATGTATATTTTTATACAAAGTTTGAAAATTTTTATGGTAACTGTTAATAGTTTGTACTTTTAGTATACTTTTTTATATTTACATTCTAATGTGATTAGTAGTTTTCTTTTGTTAAGTGTAAGAATCCATTTCGTGTTAAAAATAATATATTTTTAATTGAATCCTTAAATTATTCATCACTATTTAATTCAATTATCATCAATATATCTTGGTAAATAATAGATTTCTAAAAGGGCAATTGATTTGATAGTGTTACGTTGAAAATGTGGTCGTTGAAATATGTGTTTGGTAGTGTATGTCATATATTTAAGAAAAAAACCGATAAATAACCAAAAAAACCGAAAAAATGACAAAATCTGACATAAACTGAATCGAGAAAAAACCGACTTAATTGATTTTGTTTGGTTCTAATATTTAAAAAATCGACTTACTTGGTTTGGTTTAACGACCCGATCAGTCGTTTTGAGCTTTTGCACTTTGCTCACCGGTTCTTGGGCATGAATAGCTCCGTATGATGTATTATGACTTATTTAAATCATCGGTTTTGGTTTTCAGGATGAGAGAACTGAATTTGGAAGAACAAGTCTCAGTTTGAAGCTTAAAAATTTGAAAGGTTTGACCAAGTTTTGACATGTTAGCATATGATCTCGGATTAGAATTTTTATGATTTGGTTAGCTCCGTTAGGTGATTTGAGACTTAGGAGTGTGATTGGAATGTGTTTTGGAGGTCCAGAGTATATTTAGGCTTGAATTGGCGAAATTAGAATTTTAGCATTTTTCGGTTGATAGGTGAGATTTTGATATAGAGGTCGGAATGGAATTCTGGAAATTGGAGTAGGTCCATTGTGTCATTTGTGACGTGGGTACAAAATTTCAGGTCATTCGGACGAGGTTTGATAGACTTTTTGATCGAATTCGAAATTTGGAAGTTTTTGAAATTCTTGGCTTGAATCCGAGGGTGATTCGATATTCTGATGTTGTTTTGAGCGTTCAGAAGGCTGGGGAACAAGTTTGAATGATGTTTTAGGATTGTTGGCATGTTTGATTGAGGTCCCGAGGCCTTGGGTGAGTTTTGGGGTGTTTCTGGACCATTACTAAGTTATTTTTAGCTACTCGTTTTTGGCTACAACAGTGTTCTATGCGATCTTGGGGAATTGGACGCGATCACAATGAGTAAAATGCGAAAAAATGTCAGTTCTTCGCGATCGCGGATGAATATTCGCGATCGTATAGAGTAAATATTTCTGCTGCACTGATCCAACTTTGGAAGCTTATATCTCACAATCTATAAGGAATTTGGAGATAATCTAAAAATTGAAAGTTGTATCCCTTTGTGTCTAGTTTTCAGGAATGTAAATGAATTAGAATTTTAAGTTGTGTACAAGAAGTTATGGTAGTTACAATATAGGCTGTCCGGGAAGGGTTTAGAAATCTCTAATGCACAGGGCTGACTTTGGAAGCCTATATCTCACAATAAATAAAGAGTAAGGAAATGAGAAATATATGAAATTATAGCCCTTGGTGTCTAGTTTTCAAAACATCAGACCATTCTTCATTTGAAGTTTTGTGCAAAACGTTATGACCATTACACTGGAGGCTGTCCGGAAGAGCTGGGAACTTGTTCTTCGCGATCACGAAGCATTGTCTGCGATCGCGATGGGCAAATTTTGGGCCGAGAAAAGTTGTGCTGCGCAATCGCAAAGAATTTTCCGCAATCGCAAAGAGTATATACCTGGGCAGAATGTTTTAAAGACTTGTTCCGCGACTTTGAACCCTTTTTACACCATTTTTGAACGGGAAAAGAGCTTGAAGGCGATTTTGAAGAGAGGAAATCATTGTTCTTCATTGAGGTAAGGGTTTTGGACCCTAAAACTTGATTATTTGTGATTAAGGAACGAAAATATCAATGTAAATTCATGAAAAATAGTAGAAAAGGGTGGAGTTAGGCTTGAGATTATGAGACCTTTCAGGAATGATTTGAGGGGTCAAACGAACTACTATTTTCGAGTTCTTTATATGTGAGGACTCGTGAGATGATGAAGAACATTTTGATATAAAGTTTTTCCAGTTCCAGGATGCGGGCCCGGGGGTCTGGTTTTGACTGATTTCGGGTTTTGTGCTTAAAATCGATATTTTTCAATTGGAATTCATACGTTTAGCATAATATAATGACTAAAATCTGAACTTGGTAGATTTGGAGTATTCGTATGTCATTTCGAAGGGCAAAGGCATTGCAAGCTAGATTTTGGGCCGTATTGAGGTGAGTAATGATTTTAAATGCTGTCCTGAGGGTATGAAACCCCGGATTTCACAGCGTACGGCTATGTTGAGGTGACTTACACGCTAGATGACGAGCGTGGGGTAGAACACCGCTGGGGATTGTGACTTAGTCCATTCTGAATTATTATTTTACTGCGTATTTAATAGCTAATTGTTTGATATTATTATATTTTGGGCTAAAAGCCATATGTGGGCTTTGTGCCAGCTATTTGAACCCTTAGGGGATTTTTAAATGATATTTTCCTCACTGGTTGATTTCATATTGGTGCTCTGTCATACTATATTTTTCTATTTTAAAAACTCAGTTGTATTATTCTGTTTTAAACACATTAAATGATATTTTCAAAGGTATTTGAGCTGAGCTTCATATTTTAATGTGGCTCAAGGGGCTTATGAGATTCTAACTGAGTAAGGCCGAGGGCCTGTATTGTGAGGATACTTTTGGGTCGAGCTACACGCCACAATAGTGATATACTGATTATGATAATGAGGCCGAGGGCCCGAGATTTGTATGCCACGAGGTAGCTTGAGATATTGATATGAGGCCGAGAGCATGTTTATGATGCCATGAGATGGTTTGATATTGCGCTTGGGCCGTAAGGGGCCCCTCCCAAAGTCTGTACATCCCTAGTGAGCGCGGATACCCTTTATTATATGAGATATAGCCCGAGGGGCTGGTATTGTTCAGTGATATTTTCCCGATGGGCTGATTCTGCTATTACTATGCCCGAGGGGCAGTTATTATGCGTTTACTCTTCTGTTGTTTTCCTACATATTGTTTAACTGTTTGGAAGATGTTTACGAGATTTCACTGTTTAATTATAATTACTGATTTGTTATGCCTCTTGTAGCTTAATGGTGCGCCTTACGTGGATTTATATTACTCAATCTTCATTTATATTTATTACTCACTGAGTTGGAAGTACTCACTTTACTCCCTACATCTAGTGTGCAGATTTAGGTATTTCTAAACCTGGTAGCGGGTTGGTTGCTCAGAGGCAGAGTTATCGGAGTTTTGCAAGGTAGCTGCCCGACGTTCGCAGCACTATTTTTCTCTCTCTCGATTTCACTAGACTGTATCTAGTACATTTTAGACTCTTGTTGTATTCAGACCTTAGTAGATGCTCATGACTAGTGACACCCCGATGTCGGGCTGTGTTGGGTTTGTTTTCCGCAAATTATACTGCTAACTGCTTATTTTTGAGATTTTATCATGTTTACGACTTAATACTTATTATGTTGCTGCTTAAGATTGAAAATGGGATTGTGTCGGCTGGCCTTGTCTTCACAAGAGGTGCCATCACGACCGGGTCCGGGTTTAGGGTCGTGACAAGTTGGTATCAGAGTCTTGGTTACATAAGTCTCACGAGTCATGAGCAGGTTTAGTAGAGTCTCGCGGATCGGTACGGAGATGTCTGTATTTATCCTCGAGAGGATGTAGAACCTTTAGGAAAAACTTCACATTATTGAACTCTTATCGTACGTCCTTGATTCAGCTTGAAATATAACTCTTTGAATTCCTTCCATGCATTCGTATGCGCGAACGAGCGCTCAGTATCAGATGTGCATCGATGTCTTGTGATTCCCTGATCGAGGGGAGATATGTGATCTCTGTGTGTTTGACGTTGGGCCAGTCTTGAGGACTTGAGGCCGGATTTTTACCTATAGCTTGAGCACCGAGGTGCTGATTATGTGAGCCATGTTTTTGAACTTATATACTCAATGGTTCCCCTATTAGTAAAAGTGATGGTTGGATGGCTATGCGATGAGTATGTATGACTGCGAGATGTGATCATATGATTTGAAAGCGACGAGAAGGGTCTGATGGAGGATAAATGAACTATTAGGTGTTTGATTTCCATTGTGATTGGATGTATAGCCCCGACTTATGGGTGTGTGAAGAATCTTTTCATGTTCCTAATTGGGAGTGAAGTAAATTTCATGCTGCGGTATGAGTTCAGACTCAGGAAGACTAAGTGACTGTGTAATGTTTATGACGGTGGAAGGCCTACATAAATGTCAGTTTGAGGCGAAGCAAGTAGGTTATCTTTTGCGGAGTGTTCTGAAATTGTGTGATCCATATGTTATCTGTTAGAAGATCTCACTTACAAGTGAAATATACGTGTTGCAATTTAAATTTGGGTCGCTTAAGAGAGTGGGTTTAACTATTGCGAGGGTGAATGCGAGATTTACAGAAGATTTAAAGTACCAAATAGTCTGTGTTTCAAGAGCTTATGAAGGATTGAGTTTAACCTCACTACGGAAGTATGACAGTAATAGAGTATATTCATTATGAGTTATGGTGTGTTTTGATCTATGGCTTTGAGCCAAGTGGGGGAGTCTGTTATTGAATAGTTTATTACACGGTTGTGTGCTATGATGGTTTCAGTTCGAGGCGTATTTGTGAATCAGTTATGGCTCGAGTAAAGGAAATTTCAATAAAGGTTATGTTATACTTTATGGGTGTATGAGAATCAGGGAATGACTTGAGTTGTTGTTGGTAAGGAATGCTCGGTGCATAGAGCATGAAGTTGCTTGGTTGTATTGGGATAAGGTTACATTCTGCAGTGTCGGAGTGCTAATGAGCCACAGGTTGTTCAGTTCATTTGATCAGGCTAATTGAAGCTTGAGTAGAGTGGATGAATCTAGAGAATGGTTCTAATGCGTTCAAGGTTTTTTATGTAATAATTGGAGATTTTCAAGTGTATAATTTGGCTAGAAACTGAGGTTTGCATTGGAGGGTGTCAAGACTTGTGATATTTCTATATCAATTAGAGAATTCTTATGTCGGTATTAGGAAGGTAATCGTTCCAGATTTGCAAGAAGTTTCTTCAGGGTAGGTATTCTGAACATGGTCCTTTTGGGAATATTTAAGAGAGTATCCAGCGACTTATGAGCCTCGGACGGCATGGTTTTATGCTTGGGTCTCGTATGACGAGTCTAGGTTGAGGAACTGTGGTGTTATAGTAAGAAGTAGTATCAAGTTGAAGGTAATCAGAAGGAACTCAGATAGTGGGATAGCTTGGTAGTAGGCCAAATCGGTATGGTAAGGATATGATTAATTCTTTGGATTCTTATGAAGTAATGAGTTTATACATGTGTTTCGCGATAATGCTCATGGGTCTTAATGGCCTGCATATCCTGGTTGAGTCAGAAGGATTCGGTCGTGATGGTTTAATTTTGTGAAAGTGGAATACAGAGAGTTCTTGATGGTTTCTACCACGGTTAGAGGTGTATATTTTCGGCGAGCATGAGAAGCATAGGATGTGTAGTGATTTTTCTTCTAGGTGGGATCAATGGAAAGTTCTTGACTAGTTGAGTATGTAGATGTTTGTGGCTTGGCAAGGAGATGAAGTTCTCATATTATCCTAAGATGGTATGGTATATGCGGTATGCTGTGGAGGATTCAAATTTGTGTGTGTAAGGTTATGGTTCAGTTCTGAACGGACGGTCATAAAATTCTTAAGCAGCACGGGCAGTTTCAGATAATTAGAGAAACGAGCTTCAGATAATTAGGGGAATGATCTTCAGATGATTAAGCAAATGGTGTTACTAATTGGGGTGATTTGACGAGGGTATATATTTCAGAAAAAGGCAATGTGATTAAGTTGATCGTACTTCATTAGTATTGCGGCACTTTTTTATTGGATCGACTGCTGACATTCGGGTTTGCTTGGTGGTACGGAAGAATCATAAGAGTATCTCTTATGGGAATGATTGGGTATTAGAGGTGTGTTGTATACTCGGACGGTAGAATCGGGATCACATATGGTGATTCGTGTGTTGTATGGAGTTGGAGACTAGGAGTTCTCATATTCAGACTATGTTGTGGTAATTGATCGTGGGTATTGGAACTGTTTAGTGACTATCGGGGTTTGGAGACCCGAGTGGACCTTTGTTGCTTGGTATGTTAGATTTTGGATATAATATTGGGTATAGACTGGCTGTCTTCATGTTGTGGTATTCTGGACTATTGTGCTAAGGCGAAAATATTGGCTATGCCGGGAATGCCACGGATTGAGTGGTGAGATTCGACAGATTATGTTCTTAGTAGGGTGGTTTTATATTTTGAAGACCCAGATTTGGGTTTTCGTGATGGATGTCAGTGTAGAGACTCCTGCCATTGATTCAGTTTCGGTGGTGAGGGACTTTTCGGATGTGTTCTTATGGCCAGGCATGTCGCTGGGCAAGGTCGTTGATTTCGGTATTGAATTGATGCTGGGCACCGTATCGTATGGCACCGGTGAAGTTAAAGGAGTTGAGGGAGCAGTTTCAAGGTTTCCTTGATAAGGGGTTCATTGGCAGGTCAATGGGGATGTGTGTTCTAACCTGAGTCGGATTGGTTGACTCCGAGTTGTATTGTTGAGAGATATGTTGATTCGGTTGTTATTGAGCTGTTAGTGTTCTGAGGTGATCTATGAGTTACCTTTCCGTGTCGCGAAGTGTTGGGATTTTTTGGATATAGGCACATGTGGTGCGATTTTATTGGGGTCTCTCAGTGGAATTGAGCGGGAAGAGTATTAGGTGTTGCTCGGTGCGTATCAGTTATGTTCTTTCGGGTCTGTGTAATGTTATGTCAATTGCTTCATCGTTGTTATGATGATTTTCTTTGGTTCTAGACATCAAATTGCTTGCAGATGTCGATTTTTAGCATAATTACTAGATGTGTTTCATGTGGACCAGTGTTGGATAGGGTCGCGTATTGCAGCGAAGTTATGTGGGGGTATGACCCTTCAAGTTAGATTCATTTGTTCTGTTTCTACGATTTGTGATGGGTTCTTAGCATTGTGTGTGGTGGTACTGGTGAGCTTACGGCGCAGCTCTCTTATTTAAGTCATTTTCACGATTTGAGTATGTTCATGTTGTTGCTTATTGGTGCACGGGTTGCACGAGTTGCGGCTTTAGATCGTATTGATGTGTCATATCACCAGAGTAGTTATGTTGGATTAGATGAGATTGTTGGGATCTAGAATGAATACAAACGGATTCGGTTTCAGTATGTTCGAAGGATAATATTGTTGTTCGGCTCAGAAATTTGCTATGTTCCTTGCCGATGGAGAGGGAGCTCCATGATTGGTTGATATGAGGAATGGTTATGACTTTCTGCATGTTTTATTCGTCATTGGCAATATACAAAAGTGTTATAATGAGGCTTTATTTGATAAGAGGTTTATGATCGATATTCGGTTGTTCTAAGCAACTGTTGTGATCAGAAGTGATTGCTACAAGAGTTTGAGCTATGTGGTATATCATGTAATTGCATCCGAGGTTGGAGGTATGGCTTGTTACAGCTTGTTCGGGCCTATTTAGAGTATAAATGTGAGATTCTAATCTTGTAGATGATTTTGAGAAGTGGAAATCTGGTTCTAAGGTTTATGGGCTAAGTTGGATTGCAAAATTTCAGTTATATTGTGTTATCAGACCTATATGAGATAGGGTGGTATGGGATCACCCTCAATTATGTACACATTAAGGTTACACGGCGATTTGATGGTTTTCGAAACAACTCTGGACACGTTTGAGGACGAACGTATGTTTAAGTGGGGGAGGTCGTAACGACCCAACCGATCGTTTTGAGCTTTTGTACTTTTCTCGCTAGTTCTTGGGCATGACTAGCTCCGTGTAATGTATTATGACTTATTTAAATCGTTGATTTTGGTTTTCAGGATGAGCGGAATGAATTTGGAAGAACATGTCTCAGTTTGAAGCTTAATTGGAATTTTGGCATTTTCCGGTGATAGGTGAGATTTTGATATAGGGATCGGAATGGAATTCCGGAAATTGGAGTAGGTTCGTTGTGTCATTTGTGATGTGTGTGCAAAATTTCAGGTCATTCGGACGAGGTTTGATAGACCTTTTCATTGAATTTGAAATTCAGGAGTTTTGGAAATTCGTAGGCTTGAATCCGAGGGTGATTCGATGTTTTGATGTCTTTTTGAGCGTTCCGAAGGCTGGAACAAGTTTGAATGATGTTTTAGGATTGGTTGACATGTTTGGTTGAGGTCCCGGGGGCCTCGGGTGAGTTTCAGGGTGGTTCTGAACCATTTCTAAGCTATTTTTAGTTGCTGATTTTTGGCTACAGAAGTGTTCTACGCGATCACAGGGAATTGGACGCGATCATGATGAGTAAAATGCGAAAAAAATGTCAGTGCTTCGCGATCGCGGATTCGCAATCGCATAGAGTAAATATTCTGCTGCACTGATCCAACTTTGGAAGCTTATATCTCATAATATATAAGGAATTTGGAGATGATCCAAAAATGAAAGTTGTATCCCTTTGTGTCTAGTTTTCAGGAATGTAAATTATTTAGAATTTTAAGTTGTGTACAAGAAGTTATGGTGGTTACACTATAGGCTGTCCGGGAAGGGTTTAGAAATCTCTAATGCACAGGGCTGACTTTGGAAGCTTATATATTACAATATATAAAGAGTCAAGAAATGAGAAACATATAAAATTATAGCTCTTGATGTCTAGTTTTCAGAACATTAAACATTTTGTCATTTGAAGTTGTGTGCAAAAAGTTATGACCATTATACAGGAGGCTGTCCGGAAGAGTTGGGACCTTGTTCTTCGCGATCACGAAGCATTGTCCGCGATTGCAATGGGCAAATTTTGGGCTGAGAAAAGTTATGCTTAACGATCACAAAGAATTTTCCACGATCGCGATGAGTATATACCTGGGCAGAATGTTTTAAAGACCTGTTCCGCGACTTTGAACCCTTTTTACACCATTTTTGAACGGGAAAAGTGATTGGAGGCAATTTTGAAGAGAGGAAATCATTGTTCTTCATTGAGGTAAGGATTTTGGACCCTAAAACTTGATTATTTGTGATTAAGGAACGATAATATCAGTGTAAATTCATGAAAAACAGTAGAAAAAGGTAGAGTTAGGGCTTGAGATTATGAGACATTTCAGGAATGATTTGAGGGGTCAAACGAACTCCAATTTTCGAGTTCTTTATATGTACGGACTCGTGAGATGATGAAGAACATTTTTGTATAAAGTTTTTCTAGTTTCGGGATGCGGTCCCGCGGGTCGGGTTTTGACTGATTTCGAATTTTGTGCTTAAAATTGATATTTTTCAATTGGAATTCATACATTTAGCATAATATAATGATAAAAATCTAACTTTGGTAGATCTGGAGCACTCGGAAGTCGTTTTGAAAGGAAAAGGCATTGCAAGCTAGATTTCGGGCCGGATTGAGGTTAATAATGATTTTAAATGTTGTCCTGAGGGTATGAAACCCCGGATTTCATAGCGTACGGCTATGTTGAGGTGACTTAAACGCTAGATGATGAGCGTTGGGTAGAGAACCGCTGGGGATTGTGACTTAGTCCATCCCGAATGATTATTTTACTGCGTATTTAATATCTAATTGTTTTATATTATTATATTTTGGGCTAAAAGCTATATGTGGGCTTCGTGCCAGCTGTTTGAACCCTGAGGGGATTTTTAAATAATATTTTTCTCACTGATTGATTTCATACTGGTGATCAGTCATACTATATTTTTCTATTTTAAAAACTCGGCTGTATTATTCTATTTTAAAAATATTAAATTATATTTTCAAAGGTATTTGAGCTGAGCTTCATATTTTAATGTGGCCCGAGGGGCTTATTAGATTCTGACATAGTAAGGCCGAGGGCCTGTGTTGTGAGGATACTTTTGGATCGGATTGCACGCCATAACAGTGATATACTTATTATGATAATGAGGCCGAGGGCCCGAGATTTGTACGCCATGAGTCGCTTGAGATATTGATATGAGGCCGAGAGCCTGTTTATGATGCCACGAGATGGCTCGATATTGCGCTTGGGCCGTAAGGGGCCCCTCCCGAAGTCTGTACACCCCCAGTGAGTGTGGGTACCCATTGTGATATGAGAGGGGCTGGTATTGTTCTGTGACATTTGCCCGAGGGGCTGGTATTGTTTTGTGACATTTGCCCGAGGGGCTGATTCTGCGGTTAGTGTGCCCGAGGGGCAATTATTATGTGTTTACTCTTCTGTTGTTTTCTTGAATATTGTTTAACTGTTTGGACGATGTTTACGAGATTTCACTGTTTAATTATAATTAATGATTTGTTATGCCTCTTGTAGATTAATGTTGTGCCTTATGTGGATTTATATTACTTAGTCTTCATTTATATTTATTACTCACTGAGTTGGAAGTACTCACTTTACTCCCTGCACCTTCTGTGTAGATTTAGGTATTTTTGAACCCGGTAGCGGGTTGGTTGCTCAGAGGCAGAGTCATTGGAGTTTAGCAAGGTAGGTGCCCGACGTTCGCAGCACTGCTTTTCTCCCTCTCGATTTCACTAGACTGTAACTAGTACATTTTAGACTCTTGTTGTAGTCTAATATTAGTAGATGCTCATTACTAGTGACATTCTGATGTCAGGCTTTGTTGGGTTTATTTTCCGTAAATTATACTGTTACCTGCTTATTTTTGAGATTTTATCATGTTTACGACTTAATACTTATTATGCTACTGCTTAAGATTGGAAATGGGATTATGTCGGCTGGCCTTGTCTTCACGAGAGGTGCCATCACGACCGGGTCTGGGTTTAGGGTCGTGACAAGTAGGAACATGATTGCAGAAATACTGGGTATTAATACATTTAATGCAGGAATTGCTAAGTGATATGATAGTGAAATGGACATGCTGAAAAAAATAGTGTGTGTAAATCCTAAGGAACATGATCTCTAATGCATGAAATAAGTCCTAAGCATGGATTCTATTACGCAAATAGGAATGTAAACCTAATGACGTGCTTTCTACCCCTTTGATAACATGCATATTTCCTATCCCTTTTCACTAGCCAACCCCATAATATTTACAAATTATTACAAATCGTGCGATTGAATTACATGAACAGAAATGAAAGAAAAACAAAAAGCTACAATCATAGGAAGCCTGATCTTGACTTCCTATTTGAGTTATGTAATTAATCACTTCAATGCCAATATTATTCTTAAGCTTTTCTCATATCTGGGTGTGTCAGAGTTCCCTAAGGACCTCAAGGGATCCCGGGCAGTGCTCACACCTAGATTTGCACAACCAAACAGAATGAGTGCCTTGTGGAAGGGCCAGCTCTTATGTGTCCAAGTTCAGAGGGAGCTCAAGGGTCCCAAGGCAAGGCTCACACAAAAGTGGCAGAACTTAGATTCTAAGAGTATGTGAGAGTGCTAGACATGGTTTGAAAAAGAGTTGTTTAAAAATTGGGTTGAAAATAATCAGTAACAGAGATGATTTGAAAGCAGTTGTAGTAGTAAACAAAACTAAAACTCCAAGATGGGATCACTCACATAATCAGTGGTCATACAAAAGGGTTAAGGGGTTTGGGACATACATATAGTTAACTGTAAACATATAACCCCATTAAGGGTCTTATAATGGTTGATACTGGCATAATCACAGGCTAGTCAGAAAGAGCATAATCACATTGAGGGGATAGGGACTTGGGATGGCAAGTGCACAATAAGTGACTGCCAGAGCATGCCTTGAAACACACATAGGGGGAGTGCATTAATCTAAAGAGGAAGGGAAGACATTATAGCATGCTAGTAATGCACCTTAACAGAACCACAAGCAGGAATAGATAAAAATTGAAAGAAGCTGAAACAAGTAAGGCAGCATGTTGTTGTTGGAGCTTTAAAATTAAACTAGGACATACCAGTCAAAGAAGCAAAGTGCAGAAAGAAAAATAAGTAGGATTCCACAGTCTAGCCTTGGCGTTTATCCGGCTAAACAAGGCAGTAACACAAGTAATAATAAAGAAAGAAAGAGTCTTGAGTGTGTAAGTGTGTGTTCTGAACTCAATTGTTCATGTGTTTGAAAGAAGAGAGGGTAGGGTATTTATAGTTTTGAAAACGGGCGAAGAATAAGGTAATAAGTAAATTTTTAACACAAACATGGAAATAATCACAGTAAGAATCAATTAACACAAATGCTTCCCTTTAATTAAGGAATCACTGCTTAACGGATACTAACAGGGTTAAATAAGGAAAGAAATCAGTTTGAGACGGATTGATTCTTGCCATATAAGAGGGTAGTAAAAGTATAAGGTAAATATTTAAGTCTAAGTACAAAATGTACTTAATTTTGGGAAAGGATTCAAGGTAAAATATAAGTAATGAAAGGAAGGGAGTCAAACAATTTAAACAACATGAGTAAAAATTAGTGTTTATAAGGGAACCTTTTGCAATCAGTCGTAAAATTGAGGAAATCAAGATCAATCAAGAAAGAAACATGACTCTGCACTTCAACATATAAATAGCAAATGATGGACATGCATATTAGACATGCAGGGTCAAACATATTGACAAAGAGGATCAAATTAAGCATACAGCAGTAGCAGGAGTAAGCTAGGATTCAGTAGTAAAGAAACCTGCTCGAAGCACAATAGGCAACAAGGTCAAGTAGTCACATAGAATCAAAAGTGAAAAAAATATAGTAACAGGTAAAGGAGATCAACTCACAGAAACAAGAAAAATCTTTAAACCCATAGCCAAAAGTGAAAAAAGGAGTTAGGGTTTTAACAGAGTTGAGTTTTTAAAAGTAAGAACTTTAGAATCAGTCAGGTTAAACAAACAAGAGGATCTAAACACAAGGAACTCAATCGAAACCAGCAAGCTTATAAAATTAAAAAAAAAGTCTCAGAACTCGGATAGAACCAGAAACACCTAGGGTCTCAACTAAGCACATCATTTAAACATAGTAAAACAACACTGAAAATCAGAGAAGAGGTCTTTTAAGAAGTGTTTTAAGAAACCCTAATTTGAAAACGAAGAGTCACATTGAAAGAAAAATTGAAAAACCTTTTGGAAAACATCATGAAGTTCATAACATGCACAGTTCTAAGACTGATCTGAAAGAAAAAATTGAAAAGATCTTAAAGTTAGGGTTTTAAAGAACCCAGAGAAAGTGAGAAACACTTTGAAAAGTTACCAATCTAGCCGGAAAAGCCATGGATCCAACTTGAACGGTCATGGATGGCTGGAAAAAGACCATAGATAGAGGTCGAGCAAGGAATGGATCAGATCTCTTTGAGATCTGTCCATGAAATCACACAAACGGGCCACCAGAAGATGTAGGAGGCGGCCGGTATACATCTCGAACGACCATAGGAGTCCATGGATTATGCAGGGATTGGAAGGAATTAGGGTGGAATTGGGTGGCGGCGGCTAGGGTTTATGTGATGCTGTAAAGAGAATTGAGAGGAGGGGAATTCAAAGGCGGCGGGTGGTGAGAAATGAATTAGGTTAAGGGATCATTTGGATTTAATTATGGAAGGGTGAATGGGGACTGTTGATCTTAATGATCAACGGTTCAGATTAAACTGGGTAGGAAGGGATCCGGACTTGGTTTGAGTTTAAAATTGGGCTAGGGTCGGGTTTAATTCGGAATTGGGCTGGGGAATTGGGGTTCAATTTAGGCTAAATTTTAAATACAAATGGGTTGTTATTTAAATAGCCAATTTTTCCCCTTTTTAAATTATAAAAATAGTAAATGATTTCTGAAAATAAATTGAAAACACTAAAATTATTTATAACACATAATTAATAAATTTAAAAATACTAGATTCAATTTTATGAATATAAGATACAATTAAACCTTAAAAATGGCTAATATTACAATTATGTGCAATTTAGCTTTAAAAATACTACGTAAATAAATTTGTAAAAATATGAAAAAATTACTTTAGCCATATTTTGGCATAAATATAAAAATCAAATAGGTGAATTACCCAAATAATAATTTTGGACATAATTATTGGGATTTTATGGATGAAAAGGGAAATAAATCAGTTTAAAATCTTAAAAATTATGGGGAAAATAATAAAA
>MU786664.1:440729-461272 GCA_026770625.1 Nicotiana glauca | reverse complement strand
ATATATATATATATATATATATATATATATATATATATATATATATGCTATTTTGAAGTAATTTTTCATATTGAAAATACAACAACATCAATAACCCAGTATAATCCCACTTAATGGTGTCTGGGGAGGGTAGTGTGTACGCAGACCTTACCCCAACCCAGGGTAGAGAGGCTGTTTCCAAATAGACCCCCGGCATCCTTCCCTCCAAGAACTGCCCACCTTGCTCTTGGGGTGACTCGAACTCACAACCTCTTTGTTCGTCAAAGCTGTCACACCTCCTTTTTAACACCACGGGAAGGGTATATAAGGGAGTTTCTCCCAATTTAAGTGACAATCAAAACGGGATTATTTAAATTAAATCAGAGTTGCCACTTGGGATAATTTATGTTTTTCCAAGTCACCGGTTTAAAATTCCGAATCGAGGAAGTTTGACTCTATTTAAGGTCTGTGAACACAGAAATCCAACTAAGAAATTCTATTAACCCGGAAGAAAGTGTTAGGCATTCTTGGGTTCTGTGGTTTTTGCACGGTCGCTCTGATCATAATTGGCTTAATCAAATTATCTAATTACTTATTTTAGAACCTATGTGTATTCACCTTTTTAATTAAGGAATTATCTTTAAAAACAGGTCACACGCACGTCTACCCATTTGATTTGGCGCGTCAAAATCGTGTCACGCGAATGTGTCCACGATTAATAATGCTTTGTTATTATTAAGAAAGTTTGGCCGAAGTTGCGCTAATGCATACCTCGAATCAACACCGGAAAACCTTGAAGAATCTCAAAAAATTCAAAATGGAAGCTGTCCCCGATTGTCTAATTGTGCTGTCAAATCTTTGCATCAGCAAGATTCCAAACTTCTCAAAAACATCTTTTAATCCTCTATCAGAAGTTGACCATGACAAGTTATCAATGAAACAACGATATTTATCATCCACCATTTCTGAAACAAACCGCAGCTACTGTTTAGCTGCAAGTAACTCACGGCAGTCCTTCAAGGTGGACATTTCATCTTGAACTTTCTTAATCATCGAAACTAACTTTGTGGGGTTCGCTATCAGTAGAAGCTCAACATATGAATACCACTTTTCACAAGCTTATATACATGCCACGGAAACTCAATAACAACCATCACAGCTCAAAAGTAGTAAAACAACAACCAAAAAGCATCCAACTTTAACCCAAAATCACAAGAATCCTCCTTAAGCCAACAATATATGGATCAAAAACCAAATTTTGTCTTTATTATTCTAATTTTCTCACATGTACAAGGGAATAAGATCTCAAAAATCAGCAAACCAAAACAAACGAACATATTGATCCGACCTTCGATGAACCCAGCCCCCGGCATACGAAACTCGAACAGTAACACCCCAATCGAACTCCACTGTTTGAAAAACCAAGGTTCCGAAATTCAAACTGAAACATAAACCAAAAAAAGAAACTTTTTCTATTCATTGGCTTCAACGATGACTTATGGACTTATTTGAAACAAGGATGATGAAACATTAGGTCGTTGATAATAAAATTCCAGCCAGATCTGTCACCGGACTATTCAGCAGCAAAACAGAGTGAGGAAAAGCGAGGAATGAGATTGTTTTGGCCATAGTTAGCCGGATTCAAGGGATGGTCATCGGAGTTATACGTTCCGGTCAAATCTAAAAGGCATTTGCGAGTATCAAATCTCTAGTGTTTGAGATAGAGATAAGAGCGAGAGTGGTTGTCGGCGTGGTCCAGTGAGGGGGTCGTGGGTTTCATCTGGGATGTAGTGGTTGGGGGTTCTGCTTTTCTAGTGTTGAAGAAGATGAAGATGCTAGCCTAGGTCTTTTGTGAGGAAGATAAGAAACGGATGGAGGGGGGTCCTGTGATGAAACGGCGGATAGGTCTCTAGGTTCTAGGTAGTCTAAAAATGTCTATATCTAGCATTAATTGGGTTTTAGGGTTATAAAATCAGATGGGGGTTGTGTGGGCTAAGAAAAATGGGCCATCCGAATTTGGGCTCCATTTGGCTTTTAATTCTATACTTCTTGCAATTTGCACAAAAATATTAATTTCTTATCTAAAATAATACCATAAAAATGTAAAATTAATCCTTATTAACTAAAATAAATAATATTATATTGTGAGACTATTTTGATATTTTTTTCAAGATTATATAAAAAAAACCTAGTAAAATAGTGTGACTACAAAATATTAACGAAACTATTTTTATAATTTTTATTTTTTTGTGATAAAATAAATTAAAAGAGTTAAAATAGCTATATTAGACCTAAACTAAATATTTAAATGCTAAAAATATGTAAAATCTTAGGGAGAATCAAAAATCACATGTCTACATTATGTTCCCGAAACTGATAAAATGTGCTAAACTGCAATAATGTTGGAAGTTGGACTCTAGAGAAGAAATCCGTCTAAAAAAAGGAGTAATCTAAACTCAAGGCAATGAAAGGGCACATAAGCTACAAAGTTCGGACCACAGAAGGCCATTAGACTTTCTGGCAATTTGCAGACTGCACAAGAATTGTGTGGCCGCAAAAGCTGGGCTTGGAACAAAGTTCAGAGAGTGTGCAAATTCCCAAGTTCCAAGTCCCTCAAGATTGCGGGCCACACTAGATTGTACGGACGCAGAAGAAGTGCCTTGCAACTGCAGAAGTATAGGTGTGGACTGCAGAAGAACAAGTTGCGACCATAGTGGAAAATTTGCGGACTGCAGAAAATGATGCCTCGCAGCCGCAGTGAAGAATTGTGCGGCCACAAAACCCCAGCTCCTGCAAGATGAAGAATTCTGCAGACCACACATGGAATTGTGCGGCCGCAAAACCTCCCGAGGGGCATTTTTGTTCGAAATTGTCAACTTTGTATAAATAGAAGAGTTTCACGAAATTAGATTATGTTTTGAATATTAAAAGTGTTATAGTTGTTTCTCTTTATTTCTTTAGGAACTTTAGCTTATTTTAGTGATTTTACATTGGATTTCTATATTTCAATCTTTCAATATGAGTTTTATCATCCTTTTTTCTTTGTTTTCTTCTACACCCACTATGAGTAGCTAGATTTGGACTAGGGTTGTGATCCAATCCTTGTGTGTAAACCTTATGGGTGATTAATTTATGCTTGTTTATGAATGGGTGTTTATTATTTAGCTTAGTTCATGCTTTATTTGTGGAATTAAAGGTTGCAAATATTGATTCATGCCTATTTGACTTAGTCTTTTCTTGAGAAAGAGAGACCTAATCTAGGTTAACTTAGCTAACAAGGAATTGGGTCAATTGAGAGATTGATTAACCCAATTAAAGGGTTCAACCTAGATATAGTAACAACCTGACTTGAGATCTTATTAACTGTTTTGGTCGATACCCATCTGGTCTTGAGAAAGACAAATTTGGCAAAACCACTCTCTGACCGAGAGGTATTAAGTGGGATGTAGGGTTGTGAGCTATAATACACCCCGGTCAAGAAAACGAGCATAAAAGTCTTTAGCACATTAGGCAAACACCTAGGTTATGGTCACAGCCATATGTTTTTTTATATATATTTAGAGAACACCCAAAAACAATATTCTCTAGATTTTTATCTATAGATTCACGATTGTTAGCTTAATTTTAGAAGTAGAAACAAAACCCTATTTATGGAAGTGCAATCTAGATACTTCATCATTCCGAATAAATACTACTAACTCCCATCTTAGCTCCCTGTGGAATCGATCCCGATTCTTTGTTAGGTTTTATTATGGCAAACGACCGTGCCATACCTCTTTAGAGGCGTGCATTTGGACGTGATCAAATTTTGGTGTCATTGCCGGCGAACTAAAAATAGTGTTAGCTATATATTTGGGGTTGTGTGTGGATTGTCTTCTTTTCCTTCCGTGTTACTAATTTGTGTGAATCTATTGTATGTACAACGATGGTAAACAACAATGATCAACTCGGAAACATGCCTTTGGGGAATTTGGACGTTGAGGATTACCAAGTTGAAGAGGCTCCTCTTGAACCTCAAGCAAATAGAAGAGGTCGGGCGCCTCAATACAACATCTTAGTTCCACTCCCACCTCCACCAAGAGCGGCTCCACATCGGGTGTTGCCGAATAAAGGGTATGCAGTGCCATTGTCTCACCCCATATTAAGGCGGGTAACTTTCAAATTACCCATGTGATGCTCACATTTCTAGAGCAACGAGGTTTGTTCACCAGGGCTCCAAGTCAAAATGCATACAAACACTTGAAGGGATTTGTGGACACTTATTGGGAGAGTAAACAAATAAACATCTCCGAGAATGCTTTAAGGTTAAGGCTTTTTCCCTTCTCTCTATGGGAAAAAGCCTTAGATTTGTTGGAAAGATTGTCAAACCATTTCATCCGTACTTGGGATGAGTTGGCTGAGAAATTTATCACCAAGTTCTTTTCTCCCGGGCATATGGCTACTCTTAGAGATGAGAGTCTAGCATTCAAACAAGAGTCCAATGAGTCGTTACATGAGATATGGGAGCGATATAGAATAATGGTCAAAGAGTTCCCCAATAACGATATGACAGAGAATATGATCCAATAAAATTTCTATCAGGGGATCAATACGACCAATCAATGCGTGGTAAATCAACTTGCTAGTGGAAATTTCATGACAACGCTGAATGCGGAATCTTGTGAGATTTTAGATGAAATGGCGGGCACCTCATGGACATGGAAATCTAGGGCTAATGTTCCTCTAGGTGATCCAAACGTGATTCACCTCCCTAAAGAGTTGCATGACCATGGGCAAACCATTGACGAATTGACCACCATTATGAATCAATTAGCAAAGGCTCAACTTCAACAAGTGCAAAATCTTAAGTAAGTCAATGCCATGGAGGGAGTATGCATGATGGTGAACAAAATAAGGACCAAGGGTCCACAAGTGCAAAACCAAGATGGAGAATTATGTGCAAGAAGATAGTGGATTTTATCAAGATGAATCTTACAATGAACAAGAGGGGGAGGTGCAACATGTGAACAATTTTCAAGGGCAAAGAAATAACTTTCAAGGCCCTAATCAACAACAATGACAACGTCAAAACAATCAAGGTAATTGGAATTCAACCAATCAAGGTAATTGGAGTGGCAATAACAACTAAGTAATTGGAATAACAACAATAATCAGGAAATTGGAGTGGTGGAAATAACCTAGGTAATTGGAGCAACGACAATCAAGGAAATTATAGTGGTTTAAATAACCAAGGTAATTTGAGTGGCAACAATCAAGGAAATTGGGGAGGTAACAATCAAGGGGGATGAAACAATAATCAAGGCAATCGGGGTCGGGTTTTCAGAGGCCCCCGATGTATCAACAACCGAGCAACCCACCTCATTATCCTTCACATGGTCCAAGTTCTTCTAACAATGACATGGGGCGTATTGATAATTTGTTCAAGCAAGTGATGGAGAAGAATGCTTATTCTGATGCCCAACTTGCCTCCCACAATACATCAATCCATAACTTGGAAGTTCAAATGGGGTAAATCTCTCAAGCTCTAAATACTCATCATAAGGGGGCACTACCAAATGACACAGTAGTGAACCCAAAGGGTGGGAAAAACATGGGGCATGCCATGGCTATTACTATAAGGATTGGAAAAGGTGGGAATGCACCTACCTCAAGCCAAAAGCAACTTGTGGATGAAGAGTAAGTGGTGCAAGAAGAGGATAACCTGAACAATGTTGAGCAATCCAATGATGCGGTTCTGATTGATATTGATGATAGTGTAAAAGATACTCAAGAGGAGGTAAACCCGTCTAGGGATCACATTATTGACATGTCGGAATCAGTAGTGAAAAAGGCTAAGGCACCATTGCCTAAGCCTCCACCTCCTTACCCTCAAAGACTTGTAAAGCAAAATGGTGAAAACCAATTCAAGAAGTTTATCCAAATAATGATGAGTCTCTCAATCAATGTGCCATTAGTTGAAGCCTTGGAGCAAATGCCCGATTATGCAAAGTTCATGAAGGATATTGTGACAAAGAAGCGGTCGGTGAATTTTGAAACTATAAAATTGACTCATCAAGTAAGTGAAATTGTGCATTCAATGGCTCCCAAGTTGGAGTATCCCGGTGCTTTCACGATTCCTTATACAATTGGAAGTGCCGAGTTTGCAAAAGCTCTTTGTGATCATGGCAAAAGTATAAATTTGATGCCCTATTTTGTTTTCAAGACATTGGGAATTGGGAAGTCAAGGCCCACCTCTATGAGATTGCAAATGGCCGATCGAACTATGAAGAGACCCTTGGGAGTAATTAAGGATGTTTTGGTTCATGTTAATAAATTCATTCTCCCGATGGATTTTGTTATTCTTGATTGTGAAGTTAATTATGAGGTGCCGATTATCGTGGTAGACCTTTCTTTGCTACAGGGAAGGCTCTTTATGATGTTGAAGCCGGAGAACTTACTTTCTGGGTTGGTGATCAAAAAGTAGTTTTCCATGTGTGAAATTCCATGGGGCAACCCAATAGCAATGAGGTGTGCTCTTTCGTGGACTTGGTGACTGATGTGATTATGGATGAAACAAGTGTCGTGATAAATATTGGTGATATGTTGGGGGCTGTCTTGCTCAAACTTTGATGATGGGGAGATGGATGGCTTCATGGAATATGTGAACTCTTTTCAAGGAATAGGGTCGTACACATATGAACCCCGCAAATTGTCCTTGGATCTTGAAAATAGGACAACTCCTTCTACAAAGACTTCAAGTGAAAAGCCTCCTATATTAGATTTGAAGCCATTGCCTCCACACCATTAGTATGAATTTCTTGGACCATCTTCTACTTTACCGGTTATTCTTTCTTATTGTTTAACTAACGTGCAGGTAGACTCTACATTGGCAGTGCTACAAAAATGAAAGAAGGCTATTGGATGGACATTGGTGGATATTCGGAGGATAAGCCCCGTATTTTTCATGTACAAGATTAACATGGAGGAACGTGTCAAACCATCTATTGAACATCAAAGGAGACTCAATGAAGCCATGCAAGAGGTTGACAAAAAGGAGATCATTAAGTGGTTGGATGTCGTAGTTGTCTATCCTATTTCTGATAGTTCACAGACTTATCCGGTTCAATGTATCCCAAAGAAAGGGGGCATGACGATGGTCACCAATGACAATAATGAGTTAATTTCTGCAAAATCGGTGATCGGGTGGAGAGTGTGTATGGACTATCATAAGCTCAACAAAGTCACAAGGAATTACCATTTTCCACTTCCCTTCCTAGATCAAATGCTTGATAGATTGGCCGGTCGTGCCTTCTATTGTTTCCTTGATGGGTATTCTGGATACAACCAAATTCTTATTGCTCCAGATGATCAAGAGAAACTATCTTTATATGTCCTTATGGTACTTTCGCCTTCAAGCAGATGCCATTTGGGTTGTGCAATTCACCGGAAACTTCTCAGGGGTCTATGATGGCTATATTCATGGACATAGTGGAGGATTAACTTAAAGTTTTCATGGATGACTTCTCGGTGTTCGGGAATTCTTTTGATGATTGTATCGCAAACTTGGATAAAGTGTTGGAAATATGTGAAGAAACAAATTTGGTGCTAAATTGCAAGAAATGTCATTTCATGGTCGATGAAGGTATTGTCATTGGCCACAAGATATCAAAGAATCACATTGAAATCGACAAGGCAAAGATTGGGGTGATTTCTAAACTTCCACCTCCAACTTTGGTGAAGGGCGTGAGGAGTTTCTTAGGCCACGTGGGGTTTTACCAGCATTTCATCAAGGATTTATCTAAAATGGTGAACCCGTTGTGCAAGATTTTGGAGAAAGATGCTAAGTTTCCACTTCAATGATGATTTCATGAGAGCCATTGTTCAAGTTGACTACTATTCCCATTATCACTGCTCCAAATTTGAGTGTTTCTTTCGAGCTCATGTGCGATGCAAGTGATGTAGCGGTGGAGGCTATTTTGGGGCAACATATCAATAAGAGTTTTCATCTGGTCTACTATGATAGTAAGACCATGAATAGTTCCCAAGTCAACTATAATGTTATAGAGAAAGAGCTCCTTGCTATTGTATTTGCAATTGAGAAGTTTTGCCCGTACTTGATGGGTGCTAAAGTGATTGTCCATACGGATCATGCGGCACTTCGATATCTTATGTTCAAGAGATATTCCAAAGCTCAGTTGCTGAGATGGGTGATTTTGTTTCAAGAGATTGATATTGACATCCAAGATCGAAAAGGAAGTAAAAACCAAGTGGCGAACCACTTGTCTCGTTTGGAGGAAGAGGGGAGGCCGCATGATGGCCTTGAAATCAATGACTCCTTCTCCGACGAATAACTTTTGGCTATTTCAATAAAGGAGTTGCCATGGTTCGCAGATCTAGCAAATTTCCTTATGAGTGGTATCATCCCGGATGAGTTCTCTTCAAATCAAAGGAAGAAGCTCAAATAGAATTGTCAAGACTATTATTGGGATGAACCGTACCTTTTTCGGATTTAGTATGGATGGGATGATTAGGATATGTGTGCCGGAATAAGAGCAATGTGAAATTCTTGGAGATTGTCATTCTTCACCATATGGTGGTCACCATGGTGGAGCAAGAACGCCGGCTAAAGTGCTAAGTTGCCGTTTCTATTGGCCCACTATTTACAAGGATCCAAGTGATCTAGTGAAATGATGTGATGAATGTAAAAGGGTAGGTGGAATCTCAAAGAAAAATGAAATTTCCCTCACCACCATTCTAGAGATTGATATTTTCGATGTGTGGGATATTGACTTCATGGGTCCTTTTGTGAGTTCTTGTGGAAACACCTACATCTTGGTCGCGGTTGATTATGTGTCCAAATGGGTTGAGGTTGTTTCTCTACCCAAAAATGAGGCAAGAAGTGTGGTGGCGTTATTAGAGAAGAATATTTTCACAAGGTTTGGTACTCCGCGGGCTATCATAAGCGATGGGGGGTCACATTTTTGCAACAAAGCCTTCAACACCTTACTCACCAAGTATGGTGTCACTCATAAAGTCACGACTCCCTATCATCCACAAGCAAGCGGTCAAGTGGAAGTTTCTAACCGGGAGATAAAGAGTATTTGTCCAAACAGTGAATGTTAACCGGACGGATTGATCCAATAAACTTGATAATGCTTTATGGGATTATAAGAAGGCTTACAATGCACACATCGGAATGTCTCCATATTGGTTGGTGTTTGGAAAAGCTTGTTATCTTCCAGTAGAACTTGAGCACAAAGCCATGTGGGCTCTAAAGAAGTTGAATCTTGAGTGGGATGTCGCCGCTAACTTGTCACATTTGAATGAGTTGGATGAGTTTCAGTACCATGCATACACAAGTTCATCCTTATACAAAGAGAAGATGAAATATCTTCATGACAAGTACATTTGGAACAAAGGTGATCTTGTGTTGTTTTTCAATTCATGGTTGAGGATGTTTCCCGGGAAGTTAAAGTCTAAATAGAGTGGCTCATTTGAAGTTGTGGGTGTGACACCCTTTGGTGCATTGGACTTGAAGAATAAAAATGATGAGTTATTTTGAGTCAACAGTCACCGGATAAAGCATTATTTGGGAAAAGTTGATAATGGCCACGTTGTGGTGGTTTTTCATTTCAAGTGATGCTAATATGCATCATGTCGTGATGTTAAATCAACCGCTTCTTGGGAGGCAACCCATGTTTCTTTTTCTTTTCTTTTCTTTTCTTTTCTTCTTTTGTAGATAGGTGTTATTTTTGTGCTAAATAGATTTGAAGTGTGTTGCAGGGTTGAGTGTGCTTTAGAGGAAAGGTGCCCAGAAATTTGGCTAAGTATGGAAAGAATTGCAGACCACAATTGTATTGTGTGGACCGCACAATTATGAGTATTGCAGCAAAAGGTCCTCTGCGGTTGCACAATTACACTGCAGACCGCACAAATCAAAGAGGAAAAATGACAATTCTCTGATTGGTTTGTCAGACAAAAGGCCAGTCTGCAGCCGCGAGCCAAAATCCACGGTCTGCAACAACTTTTGCGGATGCACAACAAATTCTGCGGACCGCAACAATAAAAGAGCTTATGAGCCCTCATGTAACAGAGTGCGGACCATAGTAGGAATTCTGCGGCCGCACTCACTTCCCTTTCCTTAGGCAGTAAGGTTGTATTGTGGTTCGGTCCCAGGCATAAATGGGCTAAACAGAACGGGCCAAACGGTCCCGATCTCTGGCGGGCCGGGCTCAAGCGGTGCCGGGCTTAACGGTCCTAGAGGGTTCCCACCGGCTCACTGTGGTCCTAAGCCCACATGGTACCGGGCTAAATGGGCTGGGCCTAAGTGTTTTGGGCTAATTGTTTTTAGCTAAGGCACTTTCTTGTAAATTATAATATATAATTGTGACTTAAATCTTCTAATTCAAATTTAAACACAAAAAAAATTGTAAAGAAATATTCAAAGAAATGCCTTATAATTTGTATTATTACGACATTAACAAAAAATGGCAATATCTTTCATAGTTTTCCTCCCCCCAATGGAATGAGAACAACAAGGTTCTAATACCACCATTAAAAGGAAAAAAACTAATGAAGATGGAACGATTTTACCGAATTGACGAACAATTTTAAAAGAAAATTCTGCCAAAATTCTAGATTCACCAATTTTATATTTTCTCTTACCACCAAATATTTTTTTCAAAGAAAAAGCCATATTAATTATAATTATACAAGCTAAAACAAAAAAAAACTATAATATTAAAACTTAAGATTTGGAACGAGTTTACCAAATTGACGAACAACTTCTTGAAAATTGTATATCGTTAAAGACTTGAAGACTTGAATACTTCAATTCACCAACTTCACAATTTTTCACAAATTGCAATAATAAAGTAAGTAATTATAGAAGAAAATTAGAGAGATATTGATGATTTTGTGAGTAAAAATGAAAGAAAGAGGGGGTATTTATAGTTGAGAATAAGGAAAAAGTGTAATTATAAAAAGTTTGGGGTTAAAACAAAGTTTGGGGGCCAAATGGCTATTTTTTAAAAAGGCCAAACGGCTAAATTTGCAGGCCAACGGCTAGTTTTTAAACTTCCAACCGTTGGCCAATTTAAAAAAAATTGAAAAACAGTCGTTGGGCCCGTTAGGCCCGATTGAACCGGCCCAGGCCCGCCAGCCGGTCCTGGGCTCGCGGTCTCAAGATGGAGGACCGGCCCATAGTGGGCTCCTAGGACTTCTTGGGACCGGACCATACGGGCCAGCCCGTTTAGCCTGTGGTCTCGCGTTCCCGGGCCGGTCCCGGGCTGGGCTCGAACCACAATACAACCTTATTAGGCAAACATCGGCAAGTATAAATAGAACACTTGAGGCTATTGTTACACTTTTTTACCTCTCTGAGCATTCAAAAGTCTAAAAAATTAAAATCATCTGCCACATACACTCAACATCTCTGATCACTCATTTGCACTATAAACCCTAGAACTCTAATCGTGATTATTTTGAAATCTGCGGCCGCATAAGAAATTGTGCGGTCCGCAGAAGTTGATTCTAGGCAAGTTTGGTAAAGCATGATTCTGTGGCCGCAATGAAAAAAGTGCGGACCACAGAAAACCCATTGCGGCCGCAGAACACTTATTTCCCCCTTTAGCCAACCTCCTTCTCTTCTTCTACTCTTTGGTTTTCCTCTAAATAGTCTCATAAGCTTCTTTATTTTGCATCCTGGTAGTGGGTATTTTGAGAATGGGCTCCTTGTGAACTGCCCTACCAGTTCTGGAAGCAATGAAGCTTGCCACAGTCAAATTATCATAGTTTTCCTCACTATTTTCATTTTCTTCTTCAAATTGAGATCTCATCTCAGGAATGACAAAGCTCAACTGCTTAACATCAAAGTGAGGAGAAAGAGCAGGATTAGTACTGACCTAGGGCTCTTTTGAGGAGCAAGGGATTTCATCCCAAGTAGGAGCAAAGTGCTCTTCTTGGGCAGAGCGATCAAGTCCCTCTGTTGTTTCCCCAGTAGTACTTACTGGTGCCAAATTTTCAAAAGGCACCAGTTCCCCACCTTTAGCTTTGTGACTTTCACCGTCCCCTTGAGACCCAATGGTCTTATCATCACACTCATATCCTCCAACCAACCCTCCCTCTGCAGTAATCAATAACATGTTCTCAGTGGCTTCTTTCTCATTCACCCTCAAAATAGAATCAGAAGATGTAGGAGAAATAGTACATGTAGGAGTGACAATATTTAGATCAAAGCTTAGAGTGGGCCTTGGTGAAACTTTATCAATACGAACCACATCTTGTTGGGTTTCAGAAATTTCCCTAACTTTCTGATTGGAAACCTCTTGTCCCTCATCTCTGTCTATTGTTTTGTCTTCTGCCATTTTTTTAGAGAGGCAGCAGGATAGGTCGCAGTAACGAATTTTTTGGGGTTCTGAGTCTTACGACTGTGGTGAGAACCAAAACTCGATTGGGTTGGTGAAGAGCCAGTAGGTGGTTGTTGGTATGGTGTCTGGTTGCAACTTAGACGTACACTCTATTGTGCTTCGAGTGACAAAGACACAGTAGGGATCATACTAAAAGTGTTAAAAAGTTCTTTATTCTGAGACATAATGGAGGTTGGAAATAGAGATACGAGAAATAAAGGGTTTGATTTTGAAAGAGAAGAGAATTTTGTGTCTTTGATGTGGATAGTTGGAAAAAGGATTCCTTTTGGGGTTATTTAGAGGGAGTGAGGGACCAATTACAAATAGGTGTAACGTATTAGGTAGACGGGTCGGTTACAAACAAGTGTGACATTTGAGTTTTAAAGGGATGAGAGAGAGACAAAAATATTTAATGACGAGGCACTCTTATAGACGTTTAAAATATGAATGAGAGTAAAAAAGAACTACTAATCTGAGTCAAGGGAACCATGTTCCCTGACTTAGTTTTGTAAATGTGAGCCTCATCATTTTACCAAGATGCAATGTTATTAGCTACTTGTTTGCTCTGTAGTTGCCATGTGTGTTTACTTGTAATGGTATAGAGATGAGTTGGAAATTGCCATAAAACACTTTTTAGCAGTTTTACATGTTCATTCTTTCATAGCAAATCATTGAGGGGCCGAGTGCTCAATTTGATTTTATTAACCCCACTGCTCAGTGCTTTGGTGAAGATATCTGCTACTTGGTCCTCTATTTTGCAGAACTTCATGCAGATAAGACCTTTTTCAACATTGTCTCTGAGAAAGTGATGTCGCACATCAATGTGCTTTGTTCTCTTATGTTGAACCAGGTTCTTTGTCATGTTGAGAGCACTAGTGTTATCACACAGTAATGGCACACAATTAGAAAATACACCAAAATCCTCCAGGTTGTTTCTTGATCCATAGCAGTTGAGCACGGCAAGAGGCAGCTGCCACATACTCAGCTGCTGCAGTTGAAAGAGCCATAGAGTTTTGTTTCTTTGTACCCTATGAAATTAAACATGACCCCAGAAAATGTGTCATTCTAGATGTGCTCTTTTTATCCACCAGATAACCAGCATAATCAACATCAACATACCCAATTAAGTCGAAATTGTCTCCTAAAGGATAGTAGATAACCAGGTCATGCGTTCCTTCGAGATACCTTAGAATCCTCTTGGCAGCTTTCAGATGAGATTTCTTTGGATTGGATTGGAATCTAGTGCATAATTCTACACTGAATATGATATCAGGTCTACTAGCTGTGAGATACGAGATTGAAACAATGATACCTCTATACATGGTTTCGTTCACAGGAAACCAGGTTCATCCATGTCCAGACGAGTGCCAGTGGCAATAGGAGTATCAATGGTCTTTGAACTTTCCATCTCAAACTTCTTCAGGAGCTCATTAATGTACTTCTGTTGACTTATCACCATTCCCTTAGGGGTTTGCTTAACTTGGAACCCTAAGAAAAAATTCAATTCCCCCATTATGGCCATTTCAAACTCGCTTCCTATAAGCTTTGCAAACTCCTCACACAAGGAATCATTTGTTGCCCAAAGATGAAGTCGCCAATATAACTTGCACAATGAGCAGGTTCCTCCCCCGTTTCTTCATAAATAAGATGTTATTGATTTTTCCTCTTGTAAAGCCATTTCAGGAAGGAACTTGGTCAACCTTTCATACCATGCACGAGAGGCCTGCTTCGGTCCATATAATGTCTTGTCAAGTTTGAATACATGTTCAAGATGCTCATGACACTCAAAACCAGGTGGTTGTTTGATGAAGACTTTTTCCTTTAAATATCCATTCAGAAATGCATTTGATATCCATATCTTTTGACATCCATTTGGAACAATTTGAATTCCATATGAGATGCAAAGGCAATAAGGATTCTGATGGCTTCCATTCGAGCAACTAGGGCAAAAGTCTCATCGTAGTCAATCCCTTATTCTTGATTGTAGCCTTGCACTACTAACCTGGCCTTGTTCTTTATTGTATTACCAAATTCATTAAGTTTGTTTCTGAACACCCACCTAATTCCTATAATAGTTTTTTCTGAGGGTCGAGAAATCAGGTGTCCTACATTGTTCTTCTCAAATTGATGGAGTTCATCTTGCCTAGCAGTAATCCAGTCAGTATCTTTCAATGCTTCCTTGATATTTTCGGGCTCAATTTGAGAAAGGAAAGATGAGAAGGCAAGTGAACTTCTTGTCTTTGATCTGGTTTGAATCCTTGAGTCAAGAGGAGTGCTCACATTTTGGAGAGGATGTGAACTTTTGTGCTTCTAGTTAGACACATGAATCTCATTGTGAGAAGACCCAGGTTTCGATGAATGTGATCCATTGTTGGCATTAATGGAAAAGTAAGTGCCACTTCTCAGTTCAGCATCAGGAGTTTGCACGGCATCAACAACTATGTTATCTGCTTCAGTTACTGTGATAAAGGAACCAGGTTCCTCTGTATCAGTTGAAGATTCTACTGCATCTTCTTCGTTGGATTCCTTGACTTGATCATCATGTCAACCTTTGCATTTCCCATATCAATGACTTCTCCAGGAACCTTAGACTGCTCTCCGTCTTGATCAACCTTATCATGTGAATCTTTCCCACATAAGTGATGTGATTCATCAAAGATCACATGTATGCTTTCTTCAACACATTGAGTCCTTTCTGTTTTATACCTTGTATGCTTTGCTTTGTAATGAATAACCAAGAAAGATTCCTTCATCAGTCTTGGCATCAAATTTTTCTAGCGCTTCCTTACCATTATTTAGAACGAAACATTTACAGCCAAACGTTCTCAAGTGAGTTAGCTTGTGTTTCCTCTCGTTCAGCAATTCGTATGGGGTTTTGTTCAAGAGGGATCTGATCATGCACATGTTCACGAAGTAGTACGCAGTATTGACTGCCTCCGCCCAAAAAACCTTTTGCAACACCAGTGTCAATCAGCATAGTCCTTTCCATATCTTCAAGAGTCCTATTTTTTCTCTTCACAATACAATTTTGTTGGGGTGTTTTAGGAGTTTAAAAACTATGACTTATACCATTTTCAGCACAAAATTCATCGAATTTTTCATTGCCGAACTTTGTGACGTGAAATTTTATACTCACAACATTATGGATCATCTTCACTTGAATATTCTTCACAAAGGCAGCAAACACTAGAAAAGTTTCATCCTTGGTTATGAGGAATAAGGTCCATGTGAATCTGGAGAGTCATCTACTATGACGAAAATGTACTTCTTTCCTCCTCTACTTGGCACCTTCATAGGTCCACACAGATCCATATAGAGGAGATCAAGTGGCCTTGAGGTGCTTACTTCCTTTTTGGGCTTAAGGAGGACCCGACTTTCTTTTCTCTTACATATGCATCACACAACTTCTGATCTTTGAATCTTGACTTAGGCAGCTCGCGAACCAGGTCCTTCTTGATCAACTTGTTCAGCAACAAAAGGCTTGCATGTCCCAATCTTCTGTACCACAGCTTAGCATCATCATCATTAGCACTCAAGCATGTAAGATCTCCATTATTCAAAGACTCAAAATCAGCAACATAGATATTTTTGGATCTTTTTGCCGTTAGAACTACTTCACCGGTTACAATATTGGAGGCAGTGCAAGTCTTTAATAAGAATTTCACTTTGTTTCCTTTGTCACAAATTTGAAAAATATTTAGTAGGTTATATTTTAAACTATTCACATAGTACACATTCTTAATTGAATGAGTGAGTGTCTTCCCAACTCTTCCTTTTCCCAGAATGTATCCCGTTTTGCCATTGCCAAAGGACGCACTCCCACCTTGCAGGTCTTTAAGTGAAAGGAATTCATCGGTGCTTCCAGTCATATGCTTAGAGTAGCCACTATACATATACCATCTTTGGCTGCTTCCTTTCACTGCTCCATGCACAAGAAAATAAAGGATTAGACTTAGGAACCCAAACAAGTTGGGTCCCTTGTAGTGAGGAAAATGGTGAATTAAACTTCTTCTTGTCCAAATAGGCATCACACATTTTTTATTAGAGGGACCGGGTTCTTTACCAGTAGTTACTTTTCCAACAAAAACTTTATTTCTCTGCTGGGACTGAAATCTAGCTTTACAGGTTTTTTTAAAGTGCCCGGTGTTACCACAGTAAGTGCAAAGCCAATTATTAGGGACAGTAACATACTTGCTATGTGGGTTGTAGGGAGTCTTTTCCTTTTGGAACCTGATTCCTTGCTTGTTCCCCACATTATTTTTATACATGGCAGTGATTGTGTCAGAGGACCAGGTCTACTTAAGAGATTTTCTAGGTCACTCTTAACTCTGCCTTGGTCTTTCTGATGCTGTCTGTTTCTTTCGAGTTCAGCACACAGACTAGATTTTACCATTTTTAGTTCATTTTCAAGCTTAAGGTATGCCTCACTTGTAACTTCCTTTCCCTTTTGGATGTTCCCAAAGTTGTTTCCCCCTTTTAATTCCTCAATTATTTCTTTTAGATCCGTAATTACTATCAACAGGTCATCTCTCTAATGCTCTACATTTTCGATTCTTTCAGTTAGAGCATCTTTTTCCTTTTTTAAAACTTAATGGTTTCTTTCAAATCAATTACTACGACTACCAAATCATCTCTTTCATGTTCTACCTCTCCTAGTTCCATAGTTAACACATTTTTATCATTAATGAGATTATGATAAGCATCAATTAGGATATTTGCAAATAATATAAGCTTCTGTTGAAAATAAGACTTCAAATTTCTTTGAACGTCTAGAAATTTTACCTCATCTTCATCCTCGTCAAATTTTGCCATCAGGGCAAAGATAGAGTCATATTCAGCTGCTTCGCTTTCAACGACCATCATGGAGGTGTCACCTTGTTAATCATCTCCTTCAGATTCATTGGAGGAATCTCCTCATGCAGCAAGAGCTTGCTTCACAACATCGTCAACGACATCTTTACTCTTGAATCTCCTGTTAGGAACCAGGTTCCTCTTGGTTGCTTTGCATATGTTGTGCTTGTACTAATCTTGCTTGCACAGGACAATGTTTAATAAAATGTCCTGCTTACCACATTTATGACACAAATCATAGCCTTTTGGTCTGCTGGAGCTACCCTTTTCTGGAGCTTCTCTTTTTTGGAATGCCTCCATTTCTGCGCACCATTTTCTGACATCTTTTTGTCAAAAAAGCCTTGTTAGCATCCTCGTGACTTGAGCCATTGTTGTCAACCTTGAGGAGTAGGTTATTATCATTCTTGGGTTCTCTTCTTTCATGGTCCTTCTTTTTATTCATTTCATAGGTCTTCAAATTTACGATGAGTAGTCAGATTTTATAGATCCTTTGCCTATGTGATAGCCTATGTGTAGATCCTTTACACTAAGTATTTTTCTGACAAGTTTGTTCCTTGGAATGATCTCTCCTAGAGAGTAAAGCTCGTTGATGATGGAGGTGAATTGAGTGTACATGTCCTGACTGGACTCATCATCCTTTATCCTGAAGATTTATACTTAGTGGTGAGCATGTCGATCTTCGACTGCTTGACTTGTGTTGTTCCTTCATGTGCCGTTTAAAGAGCCTCCCAGATCTCCTTGACAAATTAACATGTAGAAATTTTGTTATACTCATCTGGTCCAATACCACAGATGCGAATCTTTTTTGCTCGAAAGTTCATCTCTATAGACTTGCGGTTATCATCGTTGTACTCATTCCTTGTATTTGGAACTGTTACTACTGGTTCTCTAATGGTCTTCATAGGAACGAAGGTTCCATCGCAGATGACATCCCGGATCTCTGAATCTTCAGCCATGATAAAATCATGCATCCTTGTCTTCCACCATCGTAGTATTGTCCATTGAATTATGGTGGTCTGTAGGTTGATTTACCTTCTTCAAAGTTTGGTGGAGTAGCCATGTGGATCCTTTCTAGGTATTAGCCTTATAGAAGGAACCAACTCTGATACCAATCGATGGAAATTTGGGGTCCACCAAATCATATAGAGAACCTGGTTCTCTATCAGTTCCCACACAACACACACAATCAAAGATAAGTGAATGACATAGCAAAGCTTTACGTGGAAAACTCCAGCTCACAGGATTAAAAATCACGATCTACACTCGTAGGATTTCGACTTCACTAACTGAGCAAACTTCAGTTTACAAACTATTGTAATCTAGGAATTAACCTCTTAATCTCTCACCTAATTGTAATACCAATATTACAAGCCTCTTCGTAATAACTCTATTACAAAGCTTACAACTCGACTAACTCTAACCAAGACACAAATACAAAGTTTATGATTTTACATATGGTTTCCTGCACAATACTTCTAGCTAAGCTAAGTAGGAATTATAAGTAGATCACTCTAACAAAGGTACAACAAAACTAAGGACATATGATAACACAGTGCTGGAAATCGGTCCTTCGTTCTATTGTTCTTCGGTCTTGAAGTCTTGAAGTCACTTGCAAGATAACAGCACACTTGAAAGAGAAACTTAATGAATTTTAGATGGTTCAAGTGTGTTGTTTTCCCTTGCTTCATGTTGGTAATACATAAATTAAGTCACTTGGATGATGTAAGCAATTATCCGGTACAAGGCATGCTTCATAAAGTGACTGCTGCATTGTTTACATTGTTGCGTATGTGCAGAGAACAGTGCAGCGACTTTATAGCGGTGGAGAGTTGACTTGTACTATCAATAAGGGAACTGATGTCCATCTGTTCCCTCAGTCGTCTCTTTGACTCGAGTTGTTGGAACTTATGCCAAACTTGAGACTTGTTATTTTTGAGCACTCTGAGGATGTGTAATAGGTTCCCAATCTGGTTCTTATCAAGAAGTTTGTTAGATCATCAAAATACAAAAAGATACATAACTTATCACAAGGAAAAAGATCATTCTTTTTTACACGGACTAAAAATAAAATAGATTTACATAAATTGAAACGTAGAGAGTATGAACCGAGGAAAGAAGAATGTGATTAATCAGGTAAGGAAAACAAACACATACGTATGTTTCTAGGACAGCCAGCTTATGAACAAAGTTGTATTATGACTAAGGGAGAAACATCAAGACAACCATATTGAAAATTCTGAAAAAGAACAATACTACCTATCCGAAGGCAGCTACTACTCTAGCTATCATTCATTTAAACCTCATGCAAATTGGGAAAAGAAGTACTACCTCATATTAGAATTTGCAAACTTTGTAATATAATTCTTTAGAAAATTAAAATTCTTGATAACGGTTATTGTGCGCATCACGAGTAATTTCATTAGGCACCTGCTATTTTTCACCATCACAAAGACCGAATGATTTTGTCCATCAAAACTTAGATATATGAGAAGAAATAATCTAATATTTTCTTGTTCTTTGTTTTTAGACCTTCTAGTCTGAAGTTTGTTGGTTCTTTCCATTCTCAATAATTGCAAACTTCACTTTGCAAAAGTTCTTAATCTCTTTTTTCGTTTAATAAGTCGGAATGAGAAGTCCATTGACACAATAAATTTGGATTCGCATCGATAATTAAATCCAAGCATTCTATTTTTAGAGGGTTAAAGCGCTCTTAATTAGAAAGTTCTCTATTTTCAATCTCCAATTTGAAACCTCTAATTAAAAATGAAATAATCACAACCAACCCGCCATACTAACTCTTAACAGTGCACTTGCTTCCTTCATAACGTTTTGCTGCCAATACTTGCCGTTTATAAAGATCAATTAAGTTTTGACAATGAGGTTGTAAGAAATTCGTCATGTGGGTACTAATTACATGGATTTATGTCCATTGGTAAGACAAAATCAACTGATTTTTTATTAGTGTTTTTTCTCAAAAGTATTTTTGGTGAGAAGTAATTTGTGTTGGCTAATTAATTTGAAAACTACTTTTGACCAGCAATTAGTATTTGGTAAAACTTTTAAAAAGTGCTTCTAATAGCATGTTTGGCCAAGCTTCTAAAATCAGCTTATTTTGAAAAGTATTTTTCTCAAAAGTATCAAAAAAATATTTTTGGTAATAATCAGTTTGCGTTTGACGAATTAATTTGAAAAACACTTTTGAGCAGTAATTATTGTTTGGCCAAACTTTTAAAAACTGCTTCTCAATGTATTTTTCTCAAAAGTGCTTTCAGAGAGAATTTACTTTTTTCTGCTTCTCAGAAACTACTTTGGTTTCTCCTCAAAAAT
>MU786664.1:368633-426261 GCA_026770625.1 Nicotiana glauca | reverse complement strand
TATAGACTTTATTCTTGAGTCCCAACTTGGTTAATATCTTTCCACTCGTGTGATTTATACTTTTTTTGCCTTTATTTTGTTTCTTTTATGTTGTTATAGAATAGTTGATAGATCTATACTCTAGCCATATTTTATTATTTATTTTTAATTCATCACCCTTTAAATAGTAAAAATGTCTAGAGAGTTTTGCTAAATTCTATAAAAAAATATATGTTATTGCATCCAATTTCTACTGGTGAATTTTACATGATACTTAAGAAAATAATGAAAATTAACCGAACCGTACCGAAACCGAAGAGAAACCGACATGATTGGGACGGTTTCGAAAAATCTAATTTTGGTTATACATAATAGAATAACCGAAAAATTGATATGGTATAAATTTTATAAAATAACCGGCCGAACCGAACCATTGACACCCCTACCAAATTTTATTGCAAATTTGCTTACATCAACAAATTCTATTACTTTCTCATGGCGCATGTAAATTTTTTTTCATTAAGATTATGAGCCTGTTTGGCTTAGCTGATTTAAAGTAGATGATAAGCATTAGGTGCTGAAAAGCACTTTTAAGTGTTGAAACTGATTTAAAAAATAAGCAGTTACAAGTTTGGATAAAAGTGTTGAAATTAATAATAAGCAGCTGAAACTGATTGATTAAAAGTACTGATAAGCTCTTTTTATGTTAAAATGACTTAAATGATCTTATAACAATTTACACTACTAAAAAAGTTATTTTTTTTTTCAAAATTTTAGATTCTACATAAATTCTACCTATTTATTATGTTATTTTAATTATAAAAATCATTAGATAATATCTTTTTTATAAATATAATTTATGTTATGATAAGTATACAGTCATAAATTAGAAGGGGTGGAGTATAAATTAACAAAAGTTAAAGAAGAAAACCTTAAATAATGCACTCAGTGTTTGTAGAGAAGAAACAAGCACTTAATATGTATTGTTTGTAATAAATAAGATTAAAACATTCTACTATCATAAATATCTTGAGCAATCAGATCACGAAGTGCCATCCAAATATTATTATCTCCTTGATTTTCTATATTTTCTTCATTTGCAACGTTGACTCTTATTGATCTTCCAACATCAGGATCAACACGTGACACATATCTCCCATTTTCAGCTTCTTGGAATGCATTGTCCATCTTACATTTCTTTCTAATATAATTGTGAATCGCCATTGTAGCCAATACGATATCTCTTTGAGTGTCAATATGATAAAAAGGCATATCTCGCAAAATAGACCACCTTGCTTTTCATATCCCAAATGTTCG
Organism: Nicotiana glauca; assembly: GCA_026770625.1. NCBI lineage: Eukaryota > Viridiplantae > Streptophyta > Magnoliopsida > Solanales > Solanaceae > Nicotiana > Nicotiana glauca. Next base: position 424,965 of record MU786664.1, on the reverse strand, counting down.
CTCTATAATATTTTTACGAGAAGAATGCAAATAATTGAACATTTCTTTATGTCCATTTGGTGCTCGCAATTGTCGCGTTACACCTCAACGAAATTATGCAAGGTGGTATTTCACATTATCCCCTTTATAAGGAGCCATATATCCCTTTATGTGTGAATATCCTGCATCAACAAGATAATATTTGTCCCCTGAAAGATGTGAAAAATTTAGTTCGGGTCTACGAAGTGCCTCACCAAATATACGGTTATCATGAGCTGCTCCTTCCCACCCAGCCCATGCAAATATAAAACACATATTAAATTCGACAACAACAAGAATATTTTGAGTAGGATAACCTTTAAGCCCAATATATGGTATCTCTTGACCTTGAGGCAATCTTGCTTTCACATGTGTGCCATCAAGTGATCCTAAAAATATATACATGCATAAACTAAATATAAGTTTACACTAGATAATTTTTGAGTTAAAGTGTAAAAATATAATAATGTAATTATCAAGTATGTCACTTACTTTAAAGAAAGGGAGATATCGTTGATTACATGGCTTGTGATCTCCTGCACCATCATTATAACTTGGATGTGGTCGAATTATGTCTCTTGCAAGCTTACCAATGGCCTTTAGAACACTATAAAAATGCCTATGAATTATTTCTCCTGAATGTTGAAAAATCTCTTGTACCAATCGATTTCCGGCACCATGTGCACAAATCATCAAGAACATCCCTAACTCCTCCTAGACAGACATCACACGCGTGAGTTTAAGACCATATTTGCCAGTCAGATCTTTGCTTAAATCAAGAAACACTAACTTCCTCAATCTAAAATTTTCATAACACCGAGTCTCATTTCCATGTAATATCTCTTGTATAAATATATTCCCAGTGCATTTAGATGTACGACATGGTTCCTTACAAATGTATTTCTTATAATATATCAATATACTCTTACATGTTATTCGATATAGTGTCATCCGTACCTTATTTTCTTGAGTTTCCTCTTCTTCATTTTCGTCATTTAACAAGTCATTGTTCCAGCATTCCATTAAACTAAAATGAAACAGACATGCAAACTGTTATGAAGTAAAAATGATAAATGCTAACTTCAAAGTTGATAGTATAGTCATTTATTAAAATAAAATACGTAATGTCTAAACAAGAAAAGATTAAACCACCATTATGTTTAAACAGGAAACAAAACAACTAAAATGTCTAATGCTAATGTAATGTGGGTAAGGCATCATCAACAACTTCTCAGATTGGATTAGATGGATTATTCGGCATGAAGGATCGTCGGTAGTTGTACTCTAACCAAGATTTCCTAGCTTTATCAGTAGACAACTTCAAAAATGCATGTCGCATCTCTTTCTATGTCAACAAGTTCACAGCACAATTAAAAATATCACTCCCTCCAAGAATACCACGAATATTTTCTAAAATGTCTATGCACTTCTCAATAGTGGGCTCTGAAGATTTAGATGTGTTGTTGTCAGATATGAACTCAACTAGGGAGCGTATCTCCTCTTTTAGCGATAATGAATTATTTTTTGTCCTGCGCTTTTTCACTTGACTGCAACTGCCATTGCCATCTATTGACTTTCTCTTTCTAAGCGATGGCTCAGGAAACGTAATTGAATCCATATTCTGCAAGTCATGACTTTCGTCGCTTCTTTCATCATTTCATTGTTCTATATCTTTATCATAAACATCATTTATTCCATCATCATCTTGATCTAACCCAACTTCCGACTCTTGTTCTTGATTTGATGCACGTGCTCTCTCTCCGGTGACAATGATATCAGTAAATAAAGCATCGTAACGAAATTATATCAGCAAAAGGTCTTTGTTCCTAAATTTTTTGTATTTAGAATTCTCCTGTAAAAAAAAATTTAAAATTACTCTAAGCAAACAAATGAAACTAATAATTAATAGAAAAGGGCGAACAATGTACCTTAATTTTTTGCTTCCACCAATCATCGTCTATAATAATTGTTTTTCTTGTGGGATCCCATCCTAAACCTGTCTCACCTCTCATCAACTGCTTAAAAAGAGTCCACTCTACTTTCATATGATCCCAATAATTTTTTATTTGTTTTCTAGTATATTCTAGTCCCATCTTATTATTGAAATCATTTACCATATTCTTCCATGCATCTTTAGACAAGTAAGTGTTTGGCCTATTTTCTTTTCTAACTTCTTGCTCACACAATTCAATGAATTTAATATGCGCATATTCATCCCACTTAGAATTATGTCGTTCTCCCATAATTGAATGTTAACAATCTGAAGAGATTACAAGATTTAGCTATAAACGTACACATATAACAACACAAGCTTGTTTAATAGTAATAGAGTAGCTATTTGACAACCCACTGCCACGAGGTCTAGGACAAAATAAAAGGCACTTTTTAAATAAGAATATGAAACATATCAGAACTTTTATATACAGAAATTACAAAATAAACTACCCAGAATAGAAGCTATGAGAAAGAAAACCAGCAAAACACGGTGGCCCAACTGAAAGAATTAATTAATAAAACTCATCCATTATGCAAAGCAGACAAACAAACAAAGAAACTCACTTGTATTTGCAATTTTATCCAGTATTTCACTCCGTTGAAGGATTATTAATGAATAAACAGTACTACTAGTGACTAACTTAAGTTACCATAAATAAAATAATCTTATCCACAAAAAAAGTATGCATATCTGACTGATATTAATTACTACTACTAATCAAGCCATTGCCAAGTTCTTTTTAGGAGGATACTGATGCTATTAAAAAGATAGAATATCGAGCTATATATCCTACATTAATACCAGGCATAACTTAGTCTAGAAGCACATAGGAGAATGAAAACATATCTTGATAGAGATAAACATATTATTATATTACTAATATATATAAGTGGGAGTTGGGGGACGGACACAGCTATATGCATTATACAAAACGTTGTGAAGACTGTACTAAAGAAGGATACAAATACTGCTCCATTGGTTATACAAAAAGGAATGACAATTGTATTCTCGAATCTCAACTCTTTAAGGGATAATTTGATAATTAAATTTGACATGAGTACTTTTTTCTGCCACGTGTTTTAAGAGCACCAAGTGGTTTAGAACTGAATTTAGAATTCGACCTACGGACGAACACATCTATGATTTATTATACTAGACTAGATTTAAAGTGAATTGTATATTAACTTGGGACATTTTAATTATAAAATCTGTTTCTATTAAACCAACGTGTGTACTCCACTTTGCTATTCCTCTAATGTACCATCGAGAAACACTGGTAGTCTTCTTTCTTTCCACCCAAGTTCTACCCTTCTTTGTTTAATTCTATCTTATTTTTGCTTTGCTCTTTCTGGTAAGTGTTTCTTGGATTTTTCCAGAATTCCTAAACCTCTCCCTTTCGTTTTCGTTTTCGTTTCACACTTGTGGACTTATTGGCAATTTCTTAATTAATCCTTTCGTACACATCCTTTGACTGTATATATAATAATGTTATCTCTATGTGTACAAAAGTAAGAAGACAATAAAACTCATGCTTAAAAGAGAAAGGCTTGCATGTTATACATGCAGAAAAACACTGCCCGAGAAACATAAATTTGATAAACAATAAATACTCAGTAAAGTTTAAAACAGATGGGATGAAAGGAACAAATTACCTGAAATTTATCTAATAGTTACAGAGAAGAACGAAAGAAGCACGTAATAAAGGAAGCAATGGCACGACTGGAGAGGCAACGTATGTTTAGGTTTTATGAAGAACTGGGATAGAGTACTATACGTAAAGTTTTGTTTTAAAAAAGAAGCATTTTAGGATAGAATAGCAAATATTTTGGTCAAACCTAAAGAGCTTATAAGTTGAAATTTGATAAGTTGGGGGGAGACCAACTTATGGCTTTTGGATTATTTTTGGCTTATAAGCACTTTTGATTTTACCAAACGTGTAGATAAGCCAAAAAGTGCTTATAAACCAGTTTGACCAGCTTATAAGCTTAGCCAAACACCCTCTATATTTTTATTCTTACTCATTTTTAATACATAAAAGGTCCAAATATGCCCCTCAACTACGCAAAAAGGACAAATATGTCTGTCATTATTAGTTTGGCCTAAATATGTCCAAACTGTCCAATAGTTATGCATCCATGCCCTTATTAGATGGAACTAGCAATTATCTAATACCAAACCCGACCTAAATCTACCGACTCGACCTGACCCAACCTTAATTCTAAAAGACCCAAACTTAATCGCCTATTCTGTTCGCAGGTGCCCTAAAACAGACACTCCCCACCTTCTGTCTTCCTCTTTCTAAACAAAATTTTTCCTTCTTCCATCTTTGAGTGTGACAAGTTAGGGTTTTCCATCTTCTGACTAGGGTATGACTACTTTATTCTTTCTTTGTGTGTTATATATAGGATTTCAAAAAAATTTCTTGTGTGTTTCATATGTAGGGACAAGCTATGCTTTGTTAGAATCCATTAAAGAGTGATGTTGTTTCTGATATCATTTTGTATGTTAATACACTAAAGAACAAAATACAGTCAGTTAATTTGATAATTTTGATGGTTTTATCGGGTGATTGGGTCTTTTTGTATTTTAATACATTAATTTAATAATCTTGGACAGTGTTTGCTATTTTTTTGTCTGTATTTTGAATATGACTTCTTTATATATACTGATGTGTCCCTTCTTTGTCCCTTTTTCTATACCTTTACATGTGAAGTCCGTTGAAGATGATTGATAAAGTGGACTTGGTGTTTCACGGTGGGGGTAACTGGGTCTTTTTTCCCTGAGATAGAATATAACAAGATGTCGGTGCACACTTTGTCTGGCTATATCTCTTATCTTATTAAATATGATTTTATTTGTGAAGAGTTTACAAAATATTTAGGGTTTAGCTCTGTCGAGCAAGTTTTAATGACTGGACCTTCGGGGAGGTACTGCTTAGTAACTGATGACGAAGGTTTGAAGACTCTTCAGTGCTTGTTTTCTAAAGACTTCAAGGTGATTAATTTCTTTGTTGTTGATGAGTCTGACTTAAAGTTATTTGCTCAAAATATTACTCATCATACAAAGACATATTCTATAGACATTGATGTAGTTTCTGAATGCGAACATAGTCTTGGGGAAACTGACTTTGATGAATCAGATTATTTTGGGGATAATTCTATAGAACTTGATGGTATTGTCAAAGAAAAGAAGATGGTTGTAACTGATAAGTTGGAACATTTTAAGTAGTTAGATATAGGCATGACATTTAAGGATATTGTAGAAACTAGAAGGGCAGTAAACTTCTATGCACTGAAAAATAAAAAAAGGTTGAAGTTGCTCAAAATTGATACGGCTAGGGCTAGTTACAAGTGTGCTGAAGGCTGCCTTTTAGACTGTATATTTCAAATTATAAGAATTTTCCTACCATTAGAATCAAAACATTGAAATATGAACATACATGTGATCCATCTTTCAAAAATGCTAGGGCTGATCAGAATACTTTGGCCCATTTTTTTAAGAGAAAGGTGCAATACAATCATAAGTACAAGTTACAAGATATGAGAGTTGAGTTGGAGAGTGATTTTGATTTAAATGTGTCCAAAAGTAAGCTTAAAAGGGCCAAGGGTTTGGCTCTTAAGAAGCTGGGTGGCAGTTTTGTTGATGACTATAACAAACTCGAGGCATATGGACAAGAAGTAAGACAATCTAATCCGGGCAGTGATGTTGTGATAAATTTATCAAAAAATGCTCTTGAAGAAGGGAAAAGAAAATTCTTAAGGATGTACATATGCTTCAATACATTGAAAAATGTGTGGAAAAGTGGCTTGAGATCACTTATTGGGCTGGATGGTACCTTTCTTAAGGGGTAGATTTAAGGGTCAGTTGTTAGTGGCTATTGGTCAAGATTGTATGAACCAATTTTATCCTCTTCATGGGTTGTAGTAGACAAGGAAACTGCCAGAACTTGGGGTTGGTTTTTAGAGTGTTTGAAGCTTTCTCTGGAGCTAAATGATGGACAAGGAGTGACTTTCATCTCAGATATGCAAAAGGTAAACACTACAACTTTCTTCTCTGATTTCTATTATTCTCTTGTATACACTTATATATTTTACCTTTTATGACTGTTTGTTACTGTTTTATCATAGGTGTTAATTGATGTTGTGCAGAATATACTTCCTGAAGCTCATCATAGGTATTGTGTAAGACATATTGAGGCAAATTGGCAAAAGAAGTGGAGAATTGGACATATGAAGAAGTTGTTGAGGTGGTGTGCTTGGAGCACTTATGAAGAAGATTTCAAAGATCAACTAAAGAAGATAGGAGAGCTATGTGAGGATGAAAATGCTTCTGCTGCCAAAGATCTCCTACATTATCCTCCACAATCTTGGTGTAGAGCATATTTTGACACTCAATGTAAAAATATGACGGTCGATAATAATTTTACCGAGTCGTTTAATGCATAAATTCTTGAAGCTAGATATATGCCAATTATCAAGATGCTCGAGGAGATTAGAATAAATGTTATGAATTTGTTGGCTATCAATGAAGATAAAATCAGGTAATGGCTAGTTGTAATGAAATGTTCTGCTTCTATTTTAAACTCCTTGTATTTTGACTCCTTATATCTATTTTGTCAGAAAATGGAATGGTGACTATAGTCCAAGTTCTTTGATGCTTTACAATGACTATAGGGCAATTGCTCATTATTGCAAGGTTGAGTTTAATGGTGACTTTGGATACAAAACCACAGAAGGTGATGATAGACATATTGTGAATCTTGAACATAAAAAATGCACTTGTAGATTATGGAAACTTTCTCGGATCCCTTGCCCCCATGCTATCAAAGCTATAATATATGATAAGGTATAAAATATTTTAAGTTAGTTTTCTCGCTTAAGCTCATATTTTCCAAGTTATCTAATTAGTGTTATTTCTTGCTTTTGAAATGGTGATCCTAAGGAACAAATACATTGGTACTATAGCAAAGAAACATATTTCTTGACTTACAAGCACTCGTTTCAACCAGTTAGGGGTATAAAATTCTGGAAAATTGATCCTAGCCAAGCAATGGATCCATCTGAAATTGCCGAGACTGTGGGCGGACCCAAGGTAAAGAGAAATAGAGAACCTAATAAAGCAAGCAAGAGGAAGGGGGAGTGGAGTTATTCAAGGAAAGGAATTGTAATGACAGGCGGCAAATATGGTGGAGAGAACCACAAATCTAAGACTTGTTTCAAGGTAAAACAAACTTATAATGAAAATTTAAAGTATGAAAACTTCTTATTAACTCATTCTTTGGAATACGGAGCAAAGATGAATGACTATTATGCACAAAACTATTGATGTTTGGTAAATTTTATGTTGGTTTAACTGATATGCATGTTATCTTGGTTTGGTGGATATGAATGTCTATTTGTTTAACTATATTCTAGTGTGGCTATGTAAATATGTGGTTATTCAGAAGTGTTGCTGCCATAACCATGTGGTTATTCAGCAGCATTGGTATTATAGCAGTGTTGCTGCCAATCCTTGCAATATTTAATAGTCCAAAGATAGTACATCTATTTAGGTTTTGGTATCAATAGTTAACTACTTTATTCCAAGTTAGATGAGGGGACCAAAGACATTAACAATTGCTTCTGATCCAGTTATAAAATGTGGGCGTCTCTGTTTATATGAGTTTCTTTCTTATGTTCTTTCACTGTGGCATCGAATAAAGACTTGGAATATATTTTCTGGCCCATAGTTACATATGAGGCACAAGAAGCTTTAAGGATAAAACAGACAAGTCACATGGAGTAATTATTCTACTGAGATTTTACTGTACGTTAACCAAAAGAACTGAGAGAACACGGGACCAAAAATAAAAGAGTTTTCCCCTTGAAACATAAGTTAATAATAGAACATGGAGTATTGAATCACTACTATGAGAAGCTGATATATAAAGTGTGCAAAGATGAATCACTTTTGTTCAAAGATGAATTAACACTTAGCTGATCAACAGAAGCATTTTAATCTCACAAATGGTTTTTTCACTATTTCATTACAAAATGACTTGCATATTACAATAATTTTCATCTAACCATTACAATAAAATGCATCTAAATTATACATCTAAAATAACCATAAGCAATTACATCATAAATAATTACAACCATATTTTCAAGTCTTCCCTCAAAACATGAAACTAACCACAAATCCAATAATGAAACCCAAAAATATAAGAAATAATTCCCCCCCCCCCCATTTCCAAGTCTTTCTTTAAGAAGAGCATCATTTTCCCTTTTTAATTTGTTGATGACAATAATAGCTCTTGGTGAAAATTCATCGTCTTCCCATTCCCAATAACCACATCCAATTTTCTGCAAATAAAACATTAACATCATAACAAAAATCGAATACAAATATTCCAAAATCATTGATCCAAATTTGTCAGAATAAGCATTAATTAGAAAAAAAAAATAGAAAACTTACATCACGTTTATGACACCTGAAAAAGCGTCTTCTGGGATTCATTTCAGTCCGCGATGTGAGATGGAGTGCAGCAACTCCACATCCATGCATCCTTCGACGGCTATTTGAAGAACTCGAACATTCCGACATTTCAAAGCAAATGAAATAATTAAGAGAGGAAAGTGAGTGGATCAAACAAGAAGGAAACGTCCTGTTGGATTGAAAAATTAAAGCATAAAAGAAAGAAAGGGGAGAAAGAAGAAGAACCCTAGTGTCACGACCCGGATTTCTCACCATCGGGAGTCGTGATGGCGTCTACTGTCGGAACTAGGCAAGCCAAGCATTTAAATATTTTTCGATAACAACCCAACAATAATAAGATAACGAAACTTTAAATAAAAGCGGAAGTCTGTTAAAACATAAATAACTGAAAATCCAAAATGCGGAAGTTTAACATTTCACTACCCAAGACTGGAGTCACTATCTCACGAACCACTAAAGAGTGCTACAAACAAGTCAGAATAGAAAATACATAATGCATGTCTCGATACAATGAAAACAAACTGAAAGTATGGAAAAGGACTTCGGCCTGCGAACGCCAGCTAGGCTACCTCATAAGTCCCTGGACTGAAGTCAGCTCCCGAATAGTATACTACTGTTGTGATCCAAAAGTTGCTCCGGTACCGTGATCTGTGCAAAAAGCACAGAAGTGTAGCATCAGCACAACCGACCCCATGTGCTGGTAAGTGCATGGCCTAACCCCGACGAATTAGTGACGAGGCTAGACAGGACTACCAAATCAACCTATGCAGTTCAATATATACATATGCAATAATAGGAAAGAATACCGAAATTAAACAGTTAAAAAAGAAGGGAAGCATGCTATGGAGGAGTACAGTCTCGATATAAAGTCAACAACTTAAGTAAGAAACAGGGCAATAACAATATTTAACAAAAGCAAGAAAATCAACAGTTGCACGGCATCAACCTTCGTGCTTTTACTCTCATTCTCACCAAAGCAATCAAATAAAATGCACGGCATCACCCTTCGTGCTTTCCCTCACATAACTCTCATTTCATGGCACGGAATGATCCTTCGTGCAAATATAGTCAAGTCAGAGGACGGAATGCCCCTTCGTGCATAAATAATCAAAACATGGCACGGAATGATCCTTCGTTCAAATATAATCAAAATATGGCACGAAATGACCCTTCGTGCAAATATAATCGAACATGGCATGGAATGACCCTTCGTACATTATCACTCTTCCTCACCCAAACAGCAATCACAACCAAACGGGCGAGGGAATAAGCAAATAATAAGAAATGTCCCGGCAAGGAAAAACACAATTAAACAGCTAAATCCTGGCAAGGGAGCAACAACAACAACTTTCACATCCCGGTAAGGGAGATAATCAACATACTCAAACCATCCCGGCAAGGGATTAATCATATCTCTTTCCATTTCTTTCATTTCTTACTCAATAGTATTTTTATGGTTCGAGCCAATGCTCCAAAGAATTCACAATTCATAACTAATCCTCATACTATTCACATTATGTATAATTCATCAATTAGCATGGAAGAGTCCCAAAATATCGGAATAAGAACAAACAAGGACCCAAGGTCATGCTAGACACCGGTGTATAGATGCTCATCACCACGCCTATACACCGTACTCAATCATTTAGCAATTAGCAATTAATAACACTTTAATCCTATTCCCTCAGCCAAAGTTAGATCAAACACTTACCTTGGTCCATTGAATAGCAATCAATACTCAATTACCGCATTTCCGCTACGATCCGACTCCGAAACAATGATATCTAGGCATAATTAAATCAATAGTATCAATAAAGACTCAATGGCAACATCCCATAGCCTAGATATGAATTTTCTAGCATTCTTCCAAAATTACCAAAACCCGACACCGGGCCCACATAGTCCAAACACGAGGCTCGGACCAAAACCTAATCACCCATAACCCCACAAGTTCAAATATGCAATTTGTTTTAAGATTCGACCCCAAATTGAGGTTGAATCACCCAAAATTCTCAAAACCCTAACTCTACCCAAAACCCTTAATTTCTACTTCGATTTCATGATTTAGGCTTAGAAACTTGCTAATTAATGAAGGAAAAGTGAAGGAAATGAGTGGGGAATTACTTGCCCAAGTGGTCTTGAAAAATGGGAGCTTCAATGGCTTCCTAAAGCTTGGGGAAGAAGGGAGTTCGTGAGAAAAATGCCTAAGTCCCGAAACTATTCTGTTTTGAACACTTTAAAACCACTGGGCGTATTTACTCTATGCGATCGCAGAAAGAGGCTTGCGATCGCATAGGGGAAGTTAAAGTTGACCATTGTGATCGTAGAAGTGGTCGTGCAAACGCATAGAAGAAAAGGGGTTGTGCATACCGGGGTTGATTTAATGAAACGCGATCGCAGAAGCTTAATGTGATCGCATTGAACGAAGGGGCTAAGGTACGTGATCGCATAGGAGGTCATGTGATCGCATAGAACAGAAAATGGACCTGATCAATTAACCCTACGCGATCGCAGGAAGGGGCATGCGATCGCAGAGTGCAATTTACCTGAACACCAACAGCAGTTTTCTGCAATTTTCTTAAGTTCAAACACCCCCGAAAACACTCCCGAGCCCTCGGGGCTCCCAACCAATCACATACACTAACTCAACAACATCCTACGAACTTACTCGAGTGATCAAATCGCCTAAACAACATCAAAATCAATGAATCAAACCTCAAAATCATCATTTTTTATTCTAACTTCATAAACTTCAAACTTTAGCTATTTAGGTCCGAAACACGTCAAATGACGTCCGATTTCGACCAAACTTTACAGAAAGCGCTTAACACATATTTAAGACTTATACCGGGCGTCGGAACCAAAATACGAGCCCGATACCCTAGTCTTTTAATCAATTTTCGTTTCCATTTTCCTTAATAATTTCATAAAAACAATTTCACAGAAAAATTCTTTTCCTCGGGTTCTAGACCTCGGATTTCGACTCCGGGCACATGCCTGAGTCCCATATTTTTCTACGGACCCTTCGGGACCGTCAAATCACGGGTCCGGGTCTGGGTCCGAGTTCGTTTACCAAAAATGTTGACCGAAGTCAACTTTAATCATTTTAAAGTTACAATTTGAAATTTTCCACAGAATTTAACATATAATCTTTTCGGCTACGCGCCCGGACTGCACACGCAAATTGAGGCAACTAAAAGTGAGGTTTTCAAGGCCTCGGAAGCACGGAAAAAGGAGAGAAATCTGGTGATGACCCTTTGGGTCGTCACATTCTCCACCTCTAAAACAATCGTTCGTCCTCGAACGGACACAAGAAAGAAGTACTTGAGTCTGGAAATAGATGAGGATAGCGGCTCTGCATATCAGACTCGGACTCCCAGGTCGATGCCTCAGGAGGCTGACCTCTCCACTTAACATGCACTGAAGGAAAACTCTTCGACCTCAGCTGTCGAACCTGCCGGTCTAGAATAGCTATCGGCTCCTCCTTGTAAGACAGATCCTTGTCCAACTGGACAGTGCTGAAATTTAACACGTGGGCTGGATAGCCGTAATACCTCCGAAGCATGGACACATGAAACACTAGATGCACGGCTGACAAGTTAGGTGGCAAGGCAAGTTTGTAAGCCACCTCTCCCACACGATCGAGGATCTCAAATGGACCAATGAATCTAGGGCTAAGCTTGCCCTTCTTCCCGAATCTCATCACACCCTTCATAGGCGATACACGGAGCAATACTCGCTTACCAACCATGAAAGCTACATCTCAAACCTTGCGATCCGCATAACTCTTTTGCCGCGACTGAGCCGAACGAAGCATGTCCTAAATGATCTTGACCTTATCCAAGGCCTCCTGAACTAAATTTGTACCCAATAACCGAGCCTCTCCCGGCTCAAACCATCCCACTGGAGACCGACATCGCCTACCATACAATGCCTCATATGGAGCCATCTGGATGCTGGACTGGTAGCTGTTGTTGTAGGCGAACTCAGCTAAAGGCAAAAACTAGTCCCATGAGCCCCCAAAATCAATGACACAGGCTCGGAACATATCCTCCAATATCTGAATAGTCCTCTCGGACTGGCCGTCCGTCTGAGGATGGAACGTTGTGCTCAACTGAACCTGGGTGCTCAACTCATGCTGAACTGCTCTCCAGAAGTGTGAGGTAAATTGCGTACCCCGATCCGAAATGATAGATGTCGGCACCCCATGAAGGCGAATAATCTCTCGGATGTAGTTCTCAGCTAACCTCTCCGAAGAATAAGTGGCTGCAACCGGAATAAAATGCGCTGACTTGGTCAGCCTATCAACAATGACCCAAATAGCATCAAACTTCTTCCGAGTCATCGGAAGTCCGGTAACGAAATCCATGGTAATCCTCTCCCACTTCCACTCGGGAAGCTCAATCCTCTAAAACAAACCACCAGGCCTCTGATGCTCATACTTGACCTGCTTACAGTTCAAACACCTAGCCACATATGCAACAATATCTTTCTTCATCCTACGCCACCAATAATGTTGCCGCAAGTCCTGATACATCTTCGCGGCGCCCGGGTGAATAGAATACTGCAAACTATGGGCCTTCGCTAAGATCAACTCTCGAATCCCATCGACATTGGGCACACAAACTCACCCCTGCAGCTTCAAAACACCATCATCATCTAAAGTCACCTTCGTGGCACCTCCACACTGCACCGTGTCTCTTAGGACACACAAATGGGGATCATCAAACTGCCGATCATGAATAAGCTCCAATAATGAAGAACGAGCGACCGTGCAAGCTAACACTCTGCTAGGCTCAGAAATGTCCAACCTTACAAACCGATTGGCCAAGGCCTCNCGGGTGGTACAAAATAGTAACATCATAATCCTTCAATAGCTCCAACCACCTCCGCTGCCTCAAGTTCAACTCCTTCTGCTTGAACAAGTATTGCAGACTCTTGTGATCAGTGTACACCTCACACGTCACACCATATAAGTAATGCCTCCAAATCTTCAAAGCATGAACAATGGATGCCAACTCTAGATCATGAACTGGATAATTCTTCTTGTGGATATTCAATTACCTCGAAGAATAAGCAATGACTCTGCCATCCTGCATCAGTACCGCACCAAGCCCAATACGGGAAGCATCACAAGAAACTGTATAAGGCCCTGAGCCTGTGGGCAAAACCAATATCGGTGCTGTAGTCAGAGTTGTCTTGAGCTTCTGAAAGCTCTCCTCACACTCATCTGACCACCTGAACTGGGCACCCTGCTGGGTCAACCTGGTCATCGGGGCTGCTATAGATGAAAACCCCTCCACGAACCAACGATAATAACCTGCTAACCCCAAGAAACTCCGAACCTCAGCCGTTGATGCTGGTCGAGGCCAGTTCTTGACTGCCTAAATCTTCTTTGGGTCCACCTGAATGCTCTTTGCTGATACAACATGACCCAGAAATGCAACCGAACTCAACCAGAACTCGCACTTCGAGAACTTAGCATGCAACTGACTATCCTTCAAAGTCTGAAGAACCATTCTGAGGTATTGCTCGTGCTCCTCTCGGCTGCGGGAGTACACCAGAATTTCATCAATAAAGACTACCACGAATAAATCTAGATAAGGCCTGAACACTCGGTTCATCAACTCCATAAATGCTGCTGGGGCATTGGTCAACCCAAATGACATGACCAAAAACTCATAATGTCCATACCGAGTGCAGAATGCCATCTTAGGGACATCAGACGCCCTAATCCTCAGCTGATGGTAGCCCGATCTCAAGTCTATCTTTGATAACACCTTTGCACTCCAAAGCTAGTCAAACAAATCATCAATTCTCGGCAGTGGATACTTGTTCTTTATCGTCATCTTGTTCAATTGCTGGTAATCAATGCACATCCTCATCGATCCATCCTTTTTCTTCACAAATAACACTGACGCACCCCAAGGAGAAACACTAGGCCTGATAAAACCCTTCTCCAGCAAATCTTGCAACTGGTCCTTTAATTCTTTCAACTCTGGTGGGGCCATGCGATACGGCAGAATAGAAATGGGCTGCGTGCATGGGGCCAGATCAATATAGAAATTAATATCCCTGTCGGGCGGCATGCCCGGCAGGTCTGAAGGGAAAACCTCAGGGAACTCCCGAACAATAGGAACAGAGTCAGTAGAAGGAACCTCTATGCTGGAATCGCGAACATACGCCAGATAAGCTAGACACCCCTTCTCGGCCATGTGTCGAGCCTTTACATATGAAATAACACTGCGGGTGGCATGACCTGGGGTCCCTCTCCACTCCAATTGGGGCAAATCTGGTAAAGCCATGGTCACGGTCTTGGCGTGACAATCCAAGATAGAATGATACGGGGACAACCAATCCATTCCTAATATAACATCGAAATCCACCATGTCTAAAAGCAATAAATCGACACAGGTCTCAAGACCCTCAAACACTACCACACAGGAATGATGAACTCGATCGACCACTATAGAATTACCCACTGGTGTAGATACATAAACAAAGATACCCAAAGCATCACTAGGCATAGCTAGGTAGGGTGCAAAATAAGACGACACATATGAATAGGTAGACCCAGGGTCAAATAGCACTTAAGCATCCCTATCACAGACCAGAATAGTACCTGTAATAACAGCATCTGAAGACTCAGCCTCTGGCCTGGCTGGCAAAGCATAACACCGGGGTTGGGCCCCACCTCCCTGAACCATGTCTCTGGGACGATCGGCCATTAGCTGACCTCTACCTCTGCCGGTCTGAGCTCCACCTCTACGGTCTCTACCTCTACCTCTATGATCCCTACCCCCGCCTCTAGCTGGCTGGGCAAGATGTGGATCACCTGGTGCCTGAATCATAGGGCGAGGACTCTGCTGCTGAGAGCTACCTAAGGCTCGAGGCCAAAACCTGACAATGTGACCGGTGTCACCAAAACCACAACAATCCCTCGGCTGCTGCGACTGCTGGCCCTGTCAACCTGAATGTCCTCCCCAGAAGCTCTGAAGTGGAGGCACACTGATGGGCTGCTGATCAGAATAATGCTGTTGAGAACCACCACCGCCCGGAGTACCATGAGAAACCAGGAGTGCTGACTGAAAGGGTCTCGGTGAATGACCTCTGCCATAAGAATCCCTACCTCCAGACAAGGTACCACTGAACCTACCAGAATGACGAGGCCTCTTATCCGACATCTGACCACCTCCCCGTGCGAGGGCCATCTCAACTTTGCGGGCCGCATTGGCTGCCTCCTAAAAGGAAATCTCACTACCGGCTCCCATGGCCATCTGGAGACGGATCGGCTTAATCAATCCATCAATAAACCTTTGTACCCTCTCTCTCTCTATAGGGAGTATAACAATAGCATGGCGTGCCAAGTCAATGAATCGAATCTCATACTGTGTAACTGTCATAGAGCCCTGCTGGAGGCGCTCGAACTGTTTGTGAAGTACCTCCCGCTGAGTGACTGGGAGAAAATTCTCCAAAAATAACTCCGCGAACTGATCCCATGTCAATGCTGGAGACCCTGCTGGTCTAGATAGGCAATAATCCCTCCACCAAGTCTTGGCGGATCCTGCAAGCTGGAAGGTGGCAAAATCGACCCCATTGGTCTCCACAATACCCATGGTCCTAAGGATCTCACGGCAGCTGAATAGGAAATCCTGTGGATCCTCTGATGAAGCACCGCTGAATGTGGTGGTGAAGAGCTTGGAGAACCGATCAAGTCTCCACAAAGCATCTGAAGACATAGCCGCTTCATCGCCGGCCTGGGCTGCAATACCTGGCTGAGCTGTCGCGGCTGGCTGAACCACTGGGATATGAGCCTGGGGAGCTACCTGCTCCGGAGTACGTGTAGCAGGAGTCTGAACCCCTCCTCCAGCCTGAGAAGTGGTTGGTGCTACTGGCAACAAACCCTCTCTAGTGACACTCTCCATAAAGCCTGCCAATCTAACTAAAGCGTCCTGAAGATCTGGGGTGACCATGACCCCTCCTGGGACCTGAGCTGGGCCCACCAAAGTTGCTGGGGCTGGAACCTCCTCATCATAATCAATATTAAGCTCCACCTCTGGGACTGCTGCCCGGGGCTGAGCTCTGCCCCTGCCTCGGCCTCTGCCCCTCGCAGGACCTGCTGCTAGGGGCTCGGGCTGCTGCGCGGTAGAAGAGGAAGCACGTGTCCTCGTCATCTGCGAAAGTACAGAGTAGAAAGACAATCAGTATTTGAGAAACAAAATCTCACAACAAGAAATAACAAAAATGAAACTTTTCCTAACCCCGTAGCCTCTAGGGGATAAATACAGACGTCTCCGTACCGATCCCTCAGACCCTACCAAGTTTGTTCGTGAGTAGCGAGACCTATGTAACCTAGAGCTCTGATACCAACTTGTCACGACCCGGATTTCCCACCATCGGGAGTCGTGATGGCGCCTACTGTCGGAGCTAGGCAAACCAAGTATTTAAACATTTTCCGATAACAACCCAACAATAATAAGATAACGAATCTTTAAATAAAAGCGGAAGTTTGTTAAAACATAAATAACTGAAAACCCAAAATATGGAAGTTTAGCATTTCACTACCCAAGACTGGAGTCGCTACCTCACGAACCACTAAAGAGTGCTACAAACAAGTCTGAATAGAAAATAAATAATGCTTGTCTCGGTACAATGAAAACAAACTGAAAGTATGGAAAGGGACTTCGGCCTGCGAACGCCAACTAGGCTACCTCGTAAGTCCCTGGACTGAAGTCAGCTCCCGATCAGTATACTACTGCTGTGGTCCTAAAGTTTCTCCGGTACCATGATCTATGCAAAAAGCACAGAAGTGTACATCAGCACAACCGACCACATGTGCTGGTAAGTGCCTGGCCTAACCCCGGCGAAGTAGTGACGAGGCTAGACAGGACTACCAAATCAACCTGTGCAGTTCAATATATACATATGCAATAAAAGGAAAGAATACCGAAATTAAATAGTTAAAAAGGGAGGGAAGCATGCTATGGGGGAGTACAGTCCGGATATAAAGTCAACAACTTAAGTAAGAAACAGGGCAATAACAATATTTAACAAAGCAAGAAAATCAACAGTTGCATGGTATCAACCTTCGTGCTTTTACTCTCATTCTCACCAAAGCAATCAAATAAAATGCACGGCATCACCCTTCGTGTTTTCCCTCACATAACTCTCATTTCATGGCACGGAATGATCCTTTGTGCAAATATAGTCAAGTCAGAGCACGGAATGTCCCTTCGTGCATAAATAATCAAAACATGACACGGAATGACCCTTCGTGCAAATATAATCAAAACATGGCACGAAATGACCCTTCGTGCAAATATAATCGAACATGGCACGGAATGACCCTTCATGCATTATCATCTTCCTCACCCAAACAACAATCACAACCAAACGGGCGAGGGAATAAGCAAATAATAAGAAAAGTCCCGGCAAGGAAAAACATAATGAAATAGCTAAATCCCGGCAAGGGAGCAACAACAACAACTTTCACATCCCGACAAGGGAGATAATCAACATACTCAAACCATCCCAGCAAGGGATTAATCATATCTCTTTCCATTTCTTACATTTCTTACTCAATAGTATTTTTATCATTTGAGCCAACGCTCTAAAGAATTCACAATTCATAACTAATCCTCATACTCTTCACATTATGTAGAATTCATCAATTAGCATGGAAGAGTCCCAAAAATATCAGAATAAGTACAAACAAGGACCCACGGTCATGCTAGACACCGGTGTATAGATACTCGTCACCACGCCTATACACCGTACTCGATCATTTAGCAATTAGCAATTAATAACACTCTAATCCTATTCCCTCAAGCCAAAGTTAGATCAAACACTTACCTCGGTCCAAAGAATAGCAATCAATCCTCAATTACCGCCTTTCCTCTACAATCCGACTCCGAAACAATGATATCTAGGCATAATTAATTCAATAGTATCAATAAAGACTCAATGGCAACATTCTATAGCCTAGCTATGAATTTCCTAGCATGCTTCCAAAATTACCAAAATCCGACACCGGGACCACATAGTCCAAACACGAGGCTCGGACCAAAACCTAATCACCCATAACCCCACGAGTTCAAATATGCAATTTGTTTTAAGATTCGACCCTAAATTGAGGTTGAATCACCCAAAATTCTCAAAACCCTAACTCTACCCAAAACCCTTAATTTCTACTTTGATTTCATGATTTATGGTTAGAAAATTGCTAATTAATAAAAGAAAAGTGAAGGAAATGAGTGGGGAATTACTTACCCAAGTGGTCTTGAAAAATGGGAGCTTCAATGGCTTCCTAAAGCTTGGGGAAGAAGGGTGTTCGTGAGAAAAATGCCTAAGTCCCGAAACTATTCTGTTTTGAACACTCTAAAAAAATCACTGGGCGTATTTACTCTATGCGATCGCAGAACGAGGCTTGTGATCACATAGGTGAAGGGAAATTGACCATTGCGATCGCAGAAGTGGTCGTGCGAACGCATAGAAGAAAAGGGGTTGTGCATACCGGGGTTGATTTAATGAAACGCGATCGTGGAAGCTTAATGCGATAGCATTGAACGAAGGGGCTAAGGTACGCGATCGCATAGGAGGTCATGCGATTGCATAGAACAGAAAATGGACATGATCAATTAACCCTACGCGATCGCAGGAAGGGCCATGCAATCGTAGAGTGCAATTTACTTGAACACCAGCAACAGCAGTTTTCTTATATTTTCTTAAGTTCAAACACCCCCGAAAATACTCCCGAGCCCTCGAGGCTCCCAACCAATCACATACACTAACTCAACAATATCCTACGAACTTACTCGAGCGATCAATTCGCCAAAACAACATCAAAATCAATGAATCTAACCTCAAAATCATCATTTTTCATTCTAACTTCATAAATTTCAAACTTTAGCTATTTAGGTCCGAAACACGTCAAATGACGTCCGATTTCGACCAAACTTTACAGAAAGTGCTCAACACATATTTAATACTTGTACCGGGAGTCGGAACCAAAATATGAGCCCGATACCCTAGTCTTTTAATCAATTTTCATTTCCATTTTCCTTAATAATTTCAAAAAAATAATTTCACAGAAAAATTCTTTTCCTCGGGTTCTAAACCTCGAATTTCGACTCCGGGCACATGCCCGAGTCCCAAAATTTTCTACGGATCCTCCGGGACCGTCAAATCACGGGTCTGGGTCCGGGTCCGTTTACCAAAAATGTTGATTGAAGTCAACTTTAATCATTTTAAAGGCACATTTTGAAATTTTCCATAGAATTTAACATACAATCTTTTCGGCTACGCGCTCGGACTGTGCACGCAAATTGAGGCAACTAAAAGTGAGGTTTTAAGGCCTCGAAAGCGCGGAAAAAAGAGATAAATCAGGTGATAACCCTTTGGGCCGTCACACCTAGTTGGGATTAACAGACATTGACGCAGAAGGGAGGAGAGATGAAAACCCCTAGTTGGGATTTAGGAAGAAGAGAATAGAAGGAAGAGGGAATAGGGTGGGCGAGGGATGTCTGTTAGGTATGTTTTAGGGCACGGGCGAATAGAATAGGCGATTAAGTTTGGGTCTTTTAGAATTAGGGGTGGGTCGGGTCGGGTCGGTAGATTTAGATCGAGTTTGGTATTAGATAATTAAAAAAAATACGGTTTCCATCTAATAAGGGCATGGATGCACAACTATTGGACAGTCTAGACATATTTGGGCCAAACTAATAATGACGGGTTTATGACATTTGGGAGGACAACTCGTTCCCTTTTGGGAATTGGGTTTAATGGAATTGAAGAGTCGCCACCTAATGATTTAAGTGCATTAGGACACTAAGAAGGGTTTAAGTTAGATAAATAGAGATAGGGTAAGGGCTTGAAATTATTCCAATGGGAAAGTGTTAGGCACCCCTCAGAATCCACTAGTGTGGTTCCCAGCCAAGCTATTGTTGTGACTTAGGGTGAAAATAACGCATAGGTAAGTAGGACTTCAAATAAGAGGGTATTTTTCACATAAAGGTTAGAAATAAACAAAGTTGGAAAGCATTAAAGAGAGTTGATTTAGAAGAAACATTTTTTTAAAAGATTTAAAAGAAACAAAGAAATAAAGGGAAGGGGGTCCTAGGTTTATTAATAATATGGATCACCCCATACAACATCCGGTAATCACTCCTCAGTGAGGGTCTATGCGTGATGTTATCGCGTGATCATCATATCCACATCTACCATTTCTCACCCCTTTAAGGTATTAAAGAGTGGAATGGTCTCGTTTACTTATTGCATGATATTACTCGCCCCAATCCTATCAATCCCGAAGGTACTTGGGACTACCAATCCTAAAGGGAGGAGATGTTGGGCTAATTTGTGGTTTCCAAAGATAAAAATACTAAGACGACAAACAAAACACATATAGCCAGTTTGGGGAAGCATATAAACAAATAAAAAGACTCAGACAGACCTCTTTTAAACCAAAGAAAGCACATAGTTTAGCATGTCTTGCACGTACTGTTTAAGGCCTAATTAAAACTTAAAGATTTGAGGCAGACTGATTTATTACATAGTTCAGATAAGGAGCCCGAATCAGGCATCCTGCTGGTTGTAGCTAATAACACCTGATTCAGTTTATAAGACTTATCCTAGGGATTGCCTAAGTGTTAGAAAAAAACCTATAGGTATGATATCCACTGATTTCAGAAGTAAATCAATTACAGACTGGTTTAAGAAAAGTTGCCAGTTAAAAGCGAGTTTTAGAAGAGCACAAGTTCTACCATTGGTAATACATTATTACTGCTAGTTCTAGACTTATAAATGAGAGAGGTGATTCAGGTTTGATTAACTCCTATAGGCATGCTTTCTAGGCGTTTGTCGACTTTAGAACACATCTATAGACATGCAACAATGCAAAAACCCTAAAAGCATGATATCTAGGTGGTGTATTCTATATGAACATGATATCGGATTGCATTTGGTTATTAAGACCTATAAACATGTTTGCCAAGTGAGAAATGGATATGCAAGAATCATAAAGGACTTATAGGCATATTTTCTACATGCATGTGCATCCTATAGACATGGTATCTATAGATGAGATAGCAAAAATTAGAAATTCCTATAGGTAGGTTATCTACATGTGGGAATGTAGAAATTCCTATAGACATGATATCTATATGTGAGCATGCAGGATTCTTATAGATATGGCATCTATATGAAAGAATGCAGAAATTCCTATAGACATGATATCTATATGGAAGAGTGCAAAAATCGCTATAGACATGATATATACCCCTTTTGCATACATGGTTACCCCTCCCTTTTCACTAGCCAACCCCGAAAGTTTTATTATAAAGTTATTACAACCCATAAGAAAATAAAGTAAAGAAAAACACATCAGAAATTAAAAATACAAGCAAGGAGAGCCTGATTTAGACTTTGTGTCTGAAGTATGAAGTAAACCAACTCCAAAGATCAGATTTCAAAGCCTTTCTCCCATTTGGGGGTGTGTCAAAGTTCCCTAGGAGTTTCACATGAACTCCAGGCAGTGATTACACCCCAAATACATTACCAGATTAAGACATATTGCAGTGTGGAAAGGCCATCCCTTAAGTGTCCAAGTTCAGAGGGAACTCAAGGTCCCAAGGCAAGGCTCACAGGAGGGGGGAAGAACTAAGAGACTAAGAGAGAGAGTGCAAATGCAGAAATGAAATTCTAAAAGAGGAAAAGGAAGAGGGAAGCAATTCAAATTAATACACATAGGGGATAGGGAATGAGGGGAATTTGCAAGAGCAAAAGAAAAGCAGGTTGATGGGCACACCCAACAATGAAATATGCTGGCACACTCTCCAACCTATTTATATAGAGGTCAAGACCCCATTGGTTCAAACTCAATTCATGGGCAACAACTCATATTGTCATGCCTTAAGTCACAACTCACAAACAAATAGGGGTAATAGGGTAGGGGAGTAACAAAAACATGTAGGAAGATATAAGCATACTTAATTTAAATGTTGAACTCTACAGAAACAGTACAGTAGACATGGACACAAAAGCTGTAAATAAACACATTGTGATGATGCTGAAGCTTAAATTAGGACATACCAGTTTCAAAGAAACAAATAGAGAAAATGCAATAGTCTTGTAAAAGCCATAGTGCAGACAAGAAGAGAGAGTACTATTATGTGTAAGTAAAAGTTCAGAAGGATTGTGAAGTGTGTAGTGAAGGATTGTTAATTATGTTTGGGAAAAAGGGTCGTGCCTTTTATAGTGTAAAAATCAGGTAGAAATAAGGTAAGAAAATAGTTGAAGAATTGATTGACAATCAATTACATTAGACTCCATTTAATTAAGGGATCCAGATTCAACACAAGAAAGAAATTGAATAAACACTTTGTGCACAGCATGCAATTAAGGACACATACATAAAAAAAAGTTATTTAAGGACAGGGTTTTGAAGTACACGGTTTGTACAAATAAGGTAAGCAATCAATTAACAGCCATTACATCACAAGGTCTGAGATTTGTATGAATGAACCGAGTCAAAAAGATGGGAAAGGTTTTTAATTTAAGGGAAATCAGCAAATAATGGAAAGGGAATCAATTAGACCTATTTAAAGGTTTAATTAATCACAAGTTTGAAAACCACTTTGAAGGGAAGTTCATCATATATAAGGAGCATACGCACATGTTAAGCATGAAAGAAAATCGGCATGTCATCAATAGAAAATCAAGTGTAGAAGAATTTAGTAAAAATCCAGAATCATATGCAAACACGGATGTCCAAACACGAAGTTGGTCTGAAAGAGTTAGAGGTTCTAAAATAAAAATCCTAGTTCTGGCAAATCACAAAGCAAGGATGAGAGGGCAAGCAATTGAATCGAAATATGTTTAGGGGTTTCAGAAAAGAACTGAAACTTCTAACATACTTCTTTTAGAAATAGAACCCAAGAGGAACTTGATAGCAAAGCAACATGCAAACATAGCATAATGATTCAAAGCAAACAAAGTGGAAGAAACTAATTCGAAGCATAATGAGAAAAGACTGTTAAGAAATGTAGAAAAAGCATGCTAAGACTTTTTAGAAGAAACCTTAAACAGCTCGGTAAAAGGAACTTAATAAGGAAACTTTAAATCTTAGTAATGAAAAAATACAGTAGGACAACACAAGAACACCGGAAAAAGTACAGTAGAAAAGCATATAGGAAAACACAATAAGAGGAATATATAAGAGCTTGGTAGAAGAAAAATACAGTAGAAAAGAATATGACCCAATAGTATAGGAAAACACAGTAAGAGAAGCATACAAGAGCATGATACAAGAACACAGTAGACGCAAATACACAGGAAAGACAAAGAAAACCATAGAAACACTTAAACACTTTCAAAAAAACCCTAGATTGGAAAAATAAGATTTTGAAATCAATTTTTTGAAAGAAAAGTTAGGGAAATCATTTGAAAACTCAGGGAAAGCATAGATACACAACAGATCTAAAGAAATCGGAGAAATCCTCAACGGGTTAGGGTTTCAGAAGAACCCAAGAAATAAGAAAGGCTTTGAAAAAGTCCCCAATCTGAGTCGGAGAGGTTAGAATCAGGCTCAAACAACCATGGTACACCGGAGCAATGCCGGAGATGACCGTGGAACTTCGAGTCGACAGAGGTCTAGGCATAAACCTTTAAGGTCAGGCCTTGAATCTTCAGAGACCAGGTGTGTGGGAGCAAGAAGAGGTGGGTATTGGGCTCTCACAGCCTTAGAAGCCATAGATTCCGGTGGATTTCAGGGCGGAGATGGTAAGAGGCGGCTAGGGTTTGAGAATATTCGAGAGAGTTTGAGAGAGTGGAGGGTTTCATAGGCGGCTGGTTAGGTGAAAGTGATTTAGGGCTTGGGGTGTTGGTGGATTAAAAAAGGAAAGAATGAAATGTATTAAGCGGGGCATCTGGCGGGTTGTATTTAATTGGGTCAGGAGCAGGTAATTTAAGAATTGGGCCCGGCAATTTGGGATTGAAATTGGGTTCAATTAGGGGGGGCTGATTTAGGCTAAAATTAAAATAAATAGGGCTATTATTTAAATAGCTACTTTTCCCCTTTTTATTTTATAAAAAATAGTAAAATAATTTTTGGAAACAAAATAAAAGTACTAAATGAATTACTAATATGTAAATATTAAATTAAAAATACTGGAATCAATTTTATAATTATAAACGTAATTAATTCTTAAAATAGGCTAATATTGTAATTCTATGCAATTTAGTTTTAAATTACTAAATAAATTTCTAAAAATTGTGCAAAAATTACTTTAGCTATATTTGGTATAAATATGAAAATACAACAAATGAATCACAAAAATGTTAATTTGGGGAATAATTATTGATTTTTTATTGATAAAATAGGGCAATAAATTAATTAAAAAATCTTTTAAAAATTAGGAAAAAATAATAAAACATTTAGACATACTTATAGACGTATACATATGCTATTTCGAAAGTATTTTCCATATATATAAAAAAACTATACGAGAAAAAATTGGGTATCAACAGCTGCTCCTCTTTACCCGGGAAGGATGAAAGAGTTATCAGGTAAAGATATGATGGCCAATTTGACCGAATGAAACGGTTTGAAGAATTTGGCCGTGCTCTAGCTCTTGAGCTGCCTACATATCCCTAGTCTTACAGGAATCAGGCCATATGTAGTTCAGGATCCGTCGGCAGAATGTGCGATGGAGATTTTTCAAGAACGAACGCGATATTTAGGTTGGTATGGATGGTTAAAGTCTAATAGGGCTACGGGAATCGGAGTGGGATCCCTCCTGCTGAGATGATCGTTGCTTGTCGGTTTACCTGCAAATAAACAATACAAGCATATATTGTGCATAAATTTAAACATGATGCAAGTTCCCATCGGACAATGAATGTTGTCTTTGGACGGTTAGGATGACGTCCTCAGACCATGATGTCCTGGCCATGAAGCGTATAATAAAGGATTCGGGCTATGAAATAATGCTCTCGGGATATGAGAATGATGCCTCTGAACTATGATGCCTTTGAATAATGATATGCAAGAGATTAAAAGGGGTCCTCAGGCCATGGAATGACGTTCTCGAGCTATGAAAATGGTGCCTCCAAACAATGATGCCTTTGGATAGATTGGCGATCTTTTATCCCATGAAGTGCAATAATTGGCGATCTTTTAGCCCATGAAATGCAATAAGTGGCGATCTTTCAGCCATGCAAGATGTAAATAAAGTGGCGATATTTTAGCCGATGCAAGTGTAAATAAAGCGGCGATATTTCAACCATGCAAGGTGTAAACAAATTGGTGATATTTCAGCCGATGCAGGTGTAAATAAAGGTGGCGATATTTCAGCCGATGCAGATGGAGGTAGAGCTTAACCTCAGAAGGCAGAGTGGTAGCCTTATGCAATGCAAGAATGCAGATACAGACAGTGCTTAGTCTCGGAAGGCAGAATGGTAGCCTTATGCAATGCAGAGAATGCAGATTGAGATAGTTCTTAGTCTCGGAAGGCAGAATGGTAGCCTTATGCAATGCAAGAATGCAGATGGAGATAGTGCTTAGTCTCGAAAGGTAGAATGGTAGCCTTATACAATGCAGAGAATGCAAATGGAGACAGTGCTTAGTCTCGGAAGGCAGAATGGTAACCTTATGCAAGAGATAAAAGGTGAATAGTAATAAAATTTTCTTAGCTGATAGTTGATTGTGATATCGTGGCTGCTGGGGATATTGTGTGCGGATAGCAACTGTGAATAGGTGTGACAGTTCTGAGAGTTGTATTCCTGAACAGTATGAGTGTATAATATATTCTATGATTTCGCGACTTGGGTGCCTGCATCCAAAGAAAAATCATGAGTTTTGTAAAGGAGAAAGGTTAGTTCGTGTCCCCGCTAACTTTGCTTGACCTGATTGGCTCTATTTTGGTGATATTGTGCGTATCGTTGGGGTAGCATTGCTGAACAAAGCGATTTCGGTAATAAACATGCATGAGTTTGTAAAAAATATGACATGAGTATATATTTAAGAAATAGTTTTTAGATGAACCGACAACTGTGACGTGGTTCAGGATATTGCAACCTTTCTCGCTTCAGAATTTTGAGGGTCCTCAAAATTCTGCCCCAGTTTACTGGACTGCTGCTTCTGACGGTTGCTTGATAGTTGGCTGAAATTACTTTGGAATTTTGAGGGCTGGCCCAGTTTCCAATTGCGGGGAAAATGAAAATTTTATTGAATTGTGACTGAACCCATAAGGCTGCCTACGTATCCCCTCTTAAACGGGAATCAGGTCTATATCATATAGGAAAGAATAAGATTACACATAGTAGCGCTTGACTGCATCTGAGTTGATTGGTTTTGGCCAAACTTCTCCATCCATTTACGCAAGTATAAGGGCTCCTCCTCTCAGAACCCGATGAACCATGTATGGACCCTGCTAATTGGGAGAGAATTTCCCTTTGGCTTCAGCTTGATGCGGGAAAATTTTCTTTAACACCAGTTGCCCCGGTGTGAACCATCTTGGTTTGACTCTCTTATTGAAGGCTCTGGACATTCTGTTCTGATAAAGCTGACTGTGGCAAACTGCATTTATTCTCTTCCCATTTATAAGATCCAACTGCTCGTAGTGTCTTCTCACCCATTCTGTGTCGTCGAGCTCAGCTTCTTGCATGATCCTTAAGGAAGGAATTTCTTCTTCGGCGGGAATGACTGCCTCTTTACCATAAACCAACATGTAGGGAGTTGCCCCAATTGACTTGCAGACTGTGGTGCGATACCCCAATAGAGCGAATGATAGATTTTCGTGCCATTGCTTATGTTTCTCTATCATTTTCCTTAAAACCTTCTTGATATTTTTGTTGGCGGCTTCTACGGCTCCATTCATCTAGGGCTTGTAGGCTGTGGAGTTCTTGTGTTTGATCTTGAAGTTTTCACACATAGCTTTCATTAAGTCACTGTTGAGGTTGGAGCCATTATCAGTAACGATTGATTCTGGGATCCCAAACCGACAAACAATACGGTCTCGGACAAAGTCTGCTATGACTTTCTTAGTCACTGCTTTATACGCTGCTTCGACCCATTTGGCAAAATAGTCAATTGCCACTAGGATGAATCTGTGCCTGTTGGAAGCGGCAGGTTCGATTGGTCCAATAATATCCATTCCCCAAGCGGCAAACGACCATGGTGAGCTTGTTGCATTAAGCTCATTTGGAAGTACCTTTATCATGTCTGCATGTATCTGACAGCGGTGGCATTTTCAGACGTACTTGATGCAGTTCGTTTCCATGGTCATCCAAAAGTAACCAGCACAGAGTATCTTCTTGGCTAAGACAAAGCCGTTCATCTGCGGACCACAGGTCCCGGCATGAATTTCCTCTAGCAGTTTAGATGTTTCCTTTGCGTCGACACGCCTTAGTAATCCCAAATCTGGAGTCCTCCTATACAGGATTCCTCCGATGTGAAAGAAATTGTTGGACAATCTTCAAAGTGTGCGCTTCTGAGTAGTATTTCCAAGCTCTGGGTATTCTCCTTTTGCCAAATATTCCTTGATGTCGTGAAACCAAGGTCTTACGTATGATTCTTCTTCGACATGAGCATAGTAAGCTGGATGATTATGGATTTTCACCAGAATAGGATCAATGAAGTTCGTATATGGATGTTGTATCATGGACGATAGGGTAGCCAATGCATTGGCAAACTCATTCTGGATTCTGGGACATGTTGGAATTCTATCTTTGTAAACCTCTTTCTCAACTCCTGCACATGGTGTAGATAAGGGAGTGTCTTGGAATTCTTGGTCGCCCATTCTCCTCGTACCTGATGTATGAGTAGGTCTGAGTCCCCAATTATTAGCAACTCTTGGATGTTCATGTCTATGACCATCTTGAGCCCTAAGATGAAGGCTTCATACTTGGCCATATTTTTGGTGCACGGGAACTTGAGTTTGGCATACACCAGATAATGCTGACCGGTTTTTGATACTAGGACTGCCCCTATGCCAACTCCTTTGAAATTTTCTACTCCGTCAAAAAATATTCTCCAACCGTCATAGGACTCTGCAATATCTTCTCCTATGAATGATACCTCTTCATCTGGAAAATATGTTTTTAGGGGTTCGTATACTCCATCCATAAGGTTTTTAGCAAGGTGATCCGCTAGTGCCTGTCCTTTGATTTCTTTCTGTGTTACGTAGACAATGTCTAACTCACTCAACAGGATATGCCACTTGGCTAGCTTTCCAGCGGGCATGGGCTTCTGAAAGATGTACTTCAAAAGATTCGTCCTTGATATGAGATATGTAGTATAGGCACAGAAGTAGTGCCTCAGTTTCTGGGACACCCAACAGGTGTGTTCTAACAAAGAATACTGGGCCTCATACGAAGTGAAATTTTTGCTGAGGTAATAAATGGCTTGTTCCTTCTTTCCCGTTTCGTCATGCTGCCCCAGGACGCAACCGAAGGTATCATCTAACACTCCGATATAGAGTAGCAAAGGTCTACTTGGCTCAGGCAGGACTAAGACTGGTGGTGTTGATAAGTATTTCTTGATTCTGTCGAAAGCTTTCTGGCATTTATCAGTCCATTTTGGTGGCGGCATCCTTTTTCAACATCTTGAAGATCGGCTCACGGATAAATGTAGATTGTGCTATGAACCGGCTGATGTAGTTAAGTCTCCCCAAGAAACTCATTACGTCCTTCTTGTTACTTGGCGGTGGTAATTCTTGAATGGCTTTTATCTTCGAAGGATCCAGTTCTATTCCCCGGCGACTCACAATAAACCCAAGCAATCTTTTAGCTAGAACCCCGAATGCATATTTTGCGGGATTCAGTTTCAGGTTATATCTTCTCAATCTATTGAAAAACTTCCTCAGATCTTCCATGTGATCAATGGCTTTCTTGGACTTGATGATGAAATCATCCACATATACTTCGATCTCCTTGTGTATCATATCATAGAAAATGGTAGTCATGGCCCTCATGTAGGTGGACCCTGCATTCTTTAACCCAAACAGCATCATCTTGTAGCAGTACACTCCCCACGGCGTAATGAAATTCATTTTCTCAGCATCTTCTTCATCCATCCAGATCTGATGATACCCCACAAAACAATCTACAAATGATTGCAACTCATGCTTGGCGCAATTGTCAATCAGGATGTGTATGTTTGGCAAGGGGAAGTCTTCTTTTAGACTGGCCTGAGATCCCGGTAGTTGACATAGACTCTAACATTCCCGTCCTTCTTCGGTACTGGCACAATGTTGGCTAACCATGTTGGATATTCCACTACCCTAAGAACCTTAGCTTTGACCTGCTTAGTGACTTCTTCCTTGATTTTCAAACTCACATCTGGCTTGAACTTTTTGAGCTTCTATTTTACTGGTGGACAGGTTGGATCGGTTGGAAATTTGTGAGCTACAATATATGTACTCAGACCAGTCATGTTGTCGTATGACCAGGCGAATATGTCCTCATATTCTCTTAGAAACTCTGTGTATTCTTCCTTTTCTGACGGTGATAAGTGAACACTGATTTGTGTTTCTTTGACGTTTTCTGCATCTCCCAGGTTAACAATCTCAGTCTCGTCCAGGTTGGACTTAGGTCTGTTCTCAAAATTCTCAACTTTTTTAACAATCTCTTGCGCTATATCATCTTCTTCTGAATCTATGTCCGTTTGTTGCGTTGTCTCGTTGCATGTCACAGTCATGGTTCATTAAGATAAGTAATAGTAATGTTGTATAAGTAAAGTAATGATAGAAAATAATAAGAGTAAGATTTATAAGAAAACCAAAATTCTTTGATAAATTCCATAACTGTTTTTGAACATTGGAGCTCTTTCTTGCAAAAAAATAAAAATTGCGAAAGGAAAGTAAACTAGTAAAATAAAATAGTGCATGATGCTTGTTCAACCTTGCTACCCTGAGGCTCATCGAGAAATGGTGGTTCTGATAGTCCAGTTATTGAGGCATTCTCCTCTGCTTACAGCCTGTATGGAAGGGCCTTCCTCCCCCTCCTCCTCGAAAATGACACAACAATCCATATCATCATCTTCCAGGAACAAATTCATCACTGTTTCCAGTGCGTCCTCTTCTTCTGACCCATAGATAACTTCGGCCGGTTGGAAAGTCTGCTCTAAACGGGGTATTGGCTACTCCAAAGGATAGTAAGGACCGCGCCATGGTAGCGACCAGTCGTTGAATTCTTTCCAGGTATACTCATACCCAAATCCGAAGGTGGTGCCATATTTCTTGAGCTTAATAGGCTTAGCGATTCCCTGGAGGTTCTTGTCAAGTCCCTTGCTAGGTTCGTATCCTCTCCAGTTCAGTACGCTTTCAATTTTGTTGTCCCACCATTTATCTTTATCAACGGTGTTGACTCGCTCGATGTGATAGTAAGTTTCCCCGCATATCCTTCTTCTTCCTCTAATTGCTGGAATGGTTTGCTGACTGTATATGGGATTGCTACTATCGTCGTGAATGATCAACTCTTGGTGATTCCACTCAAACTTCACTGCCTGATGTAGTGTTGACGCTACGGCCACAGCGGCATGAATCTATGGTCGTCCCAACAACAGATTGTAAGATGTCGACACGTCTATCACTTGAAAATCAACATCAAGCCAAGTAGGATCCATTTGCAAACACAAGCTAATTTCCCCAATAGTAGACCTTTGGGATCTGTCGAAAGCTTTGACGTTGATGGACCCGTCCTTGATCTCATGCAGCCCCTTTCCTAATGTCCTGAGTGTCATGAACGGACAAGTTAAGGCTGGATCCTTTGTCAATCAGGATTCTGGTGATAAAATAAAATCTTTGCACTATACGATGATGTGCAATGCCTTGCTGTAACTCAACCCTTATGGAGGCAGCTCATCTTCGTGGAAAGTGATCTTGTGACTTTCCAATACCTTCCCTACCATATTCCCCATCTCTCCACCAGTAATGTTACATGGTACATATGCCTCACTCAGCACTCTTAACAAGGCATTCTTGTATGCATCGGAACTTTGTAGCAAAGCAAGGATAGAAATTTGTGCGGATATTTTGTTTAGCTGATCAATGACTGAGTATTCTTTGGCTTGTATCTTTCTTCAGAGATTGTCGGGCCCAGTTTCAGTGATGGTTGGCCGACTAGAGGCCTGCTTGCTAGCCAAATGCTCCGGGGTATAAACCCCGCCGGTTCTTGTCATACCCTGTGCCGCAACGGCTTCCCTGAACTTGACCTTCCCCTTTCTTCTAGCCTCGACTGTGTAGTCCCAAGGTATGGCCTTTGTGTGGAATGGTGTTACTACCGACATTGCAACTGAGATTGGCATGACTATCTCTACTCCGAGCAGAGCAGGCCCCTTAGGCGGTAAAACTGCAACTTCAAAGGGTGTAAGTGTGTTTACTGGTGACATAAACTCAAATTCAATCGGCGCTGGCGTCTATGCAGAGGATAGTGCTTCATACTCGAGTGGCATGGACATGTTTACCTCGGCATCCCCAGAATGCTGAATCTGGACCACAATCGGATTAAAGGTGACTACTGGCTTCTTTGGATCGTCGCCTTCTGTGATTAAAATGATTGATCCCTTGGGGTCCCAGTCATCCTATATATCGATCATGTGAACATCTCCGCCCTTGTAGTCTGGCAAAGGGTTATTGCGGACATTCAGAGTACGATCTTTTGCTATAATGATCTTGTTATCAATTAAAGTTTGAATCTTATCCTTCAGAGAGCGGCATTCATCAATGGTATATGATTTTATACCACAGGATTTATTTGGATTATTGACCCACTGAGAAGGGTTTTCTGGGGTTATGGCAGGGATAGGGGTGACATAACCAGTAGCTTTGAGTCTTTCGTACAGCTGGTCAATTGGTTCAGCAATGGCGGTATACTGTTTGGGAGGTCTGCGATTAAATTTTGGTCGAGGTCTAGGGAAGTTTTGACGTAGGGGAGGTGATTGATAGTGGGATGGTTGGGTGTTGTATGCTTGGTAAATATGTGCTGGTTGGGAGTATTTGGTTGAAGTGGGCTGATATGCAGGAGATGGAGATGACTGATAAGTGGGTGGTGGAGTATGGTAAGAGGGTGAGGGTGCTTGGTAATTTGGGGTAGGCTGATATATGATTGGAGGTATTGGCTATGTTTGGTACTTGACAGGGGATTTGGCTCTCTGTGCGACCATTACAGCACCTACGTCCATTTTCTTGGACGTACCACCAGACTATAAAGCCTTATTGGTAGCTTGCAAGGCTTCAAAGTTCATAACCATACCACTCTTGATGCCTTCCTCGATCCTTTCTCCTAGCTTGATGATGTTAGAAAACTTGTGATTCTCGATCAGCATTAGCCTCTCATAATATTGTGGGTCTTGGGCCCGAATGAATAATTTGTTCATTTGCTCTTCTTCTAAAGCAGGCCTAACCTTAGCAGCTTCTGACCTCCATCGAGTAGCATACTCACGAAAGGTCTCTGTGGGTTTCTTCTTCAAGTTTTGAATATAGAACACATCTGGTGGCTTCTCCGTGTTGAACCTGAATCTGTCCATAAAATCGGACACCATGTTTACCCAGCTTGACCACTTCTTCGGATCCTGGCTAATGTATGAGGTGTCTCCCTTCAAGCTCCTCATGAAAAGTTTCATGCGAATTTTCTCGTCTCTTCCCACTCCAACCAGCTTGTCACAGTATGTTCTCAAGTGGACCCTGGGATCCCATGTACCATCAAACATTTCGAACTTGGGAGGTTTGTACCCCTCGGGCAGTTCGACATCGGGTTGTATGCACAGATCTTCATAGTTTAGCCCCTCAATTTCCTTACTACCTTTATTGCCTTGAATTCTACTAGTTAACTTTTTAAGCTCTTCGGCCAGATTTCTGATGAGCAAGTCCTTATCATTGGACTCGGGTGTGATTGAGATGGGCTGGGTAGAGTGTGGCACAGTCTCCACGTAGATGGGGGTATTGTGTTGGGTGTGGCAGTGGTCATTTGTAGAATTCTGGAGTTCTGGGATGAGCAGTGGGGTGTTATTTGAGGTATGGCAGGTATTTTAGTGGTGGTGAGGAGCCGGATGGTTTTGTTACTTTGGGATGTTTTTCGGAGGTACAGGATTCTGAGTATTTGGGAAAGTAACCTCTAGAGTGGTAAGGGAAAATGATAGACTTGCCAAATTCTGGGCTTGATCAAGTTCTTCTTGAAACTTCAACAGCTTTTGCTCTATATGGGATGCATTTTCCTTGGGGACCAGAGTGCCATGAGTGACCTCTACTCGTTCAGCTGAGTTGTTCAAATCTTCCATTTTTCCTTTGTTTTTTTGTCTGACAGGACTGGGATGAGGAGTAGGTGGAGGGCCCCTGGATCTTGTAAAATATGATGACATTGCCAGAGGTCATGAACTAAACTTTGGGGAGTGGAATAAATAAAAGGTAACAAGTCTGTGAGGATCATTAGGAAAATGTTGCAATATTTAAAACACATAGTGCTGAAATATAAAGCATGTCCTAATTTTGGGAACTTCATTGTGCCCGAGGTAGGCCTAGCAACAAGTTAATTTTGGAGAACTTATAATGCTAAATGCCTCATTTCATTGATTAAAGGTAGGTGAATCCCAAAATGAATCTAAATAACAAGAAAATAAAAATCACTAATGGTCATTGGCCTTATTACATTCTATAAAGCGGAAATGGAAATTCCTATCTATTTGGTCGAGAGGGACCTTCTCCAGACTCGGCATCATTGGCGCCATCGAACAGCTTCCCTAGCTCACGTAGTCCCAACAGCAAGTAGGCTCTGGCCAGATGTCCGCCTTCATTTCCTTTAGCAGTCGAGCAATCTTCGACCCTCTTCAGAAACTTCTTTTCCAACTCTACTATACCTCGCTCCAGATAGACCAATCGTTTGTTGGCACTGACAGCCATATCCTTCCACTCTTCAATTAGTTTTTGATTGGCTTCTTGTATCTTGCGGTGCTTGCTTTCGTATTCTCGGATTCTCTATCATAGATGGTTGTACTTGACTTGTGCTTCAGCCTTTTCATCAATGACCCTGTGACCTCGAACAAACCCGGGTTGACCCAGACCATTGTGATTGTCCTCCAACCAGCCTGAATAATAGGGCGCACAACCTGCATGGTATCTGTTTGGTTTAATAGTGTCTCTTCCCATGACAATCTTGCAATGCCACATATGCTGAGCTTAGCACCTGTAAGGGCTATCGTCAATCTGGAAGTCAGCCCGGAAGTGACTCATCTTATCGACCCTTGGTATAACCTGCTTCCTACCCGCTTGCCTCATAACCCGAAAAGGTACATATGGGTATGTTCCTCTTAAGCCGATTAGTATTAGGAAAGATGCGTCCCCGGATCGGACGATGAACTCCTCGGTTGGGAACCACTCAAACATCCATTGTACTTGATCCTCAGTTAGATTTTTGAAGAGTTCGACCCATTCTTTAGTATTCTCCGATTGGGCGAACATGTTAGGCATGTAATTCATTCGCTTTGGGTGATGAAAAGCAATATGATCGTCCCAGTCCCTTCGATGGATTTCCTGCTAGTATGCACCCTTTTGAAGATGTTCCACAAGCCAGAGTTAAAGTAGCATATTACAACCCTCGAAGTGCTCGGCTCCCTGTTGACACATTTCTAGGGCTCGGTATATTTCCGTGATAATCATCGGTACGAGACTGAATGGTTGTCCGTTAATTCCTTCTATTAGAGTTTTGGTGACCATAGCTAGCCTGGTATGGATCCTTGCTTTCTTCATTGGAAATACTATCATCCCCAAGAAACAGAACATGAAGACAAATACCCTTCGGTGAATATGCCCCAATGATGTAAGGGCGAACTCATCAGGATAAGTACGGTAAGTTTTGTTATGACCTTACCTCTTGTACAATTAGTCTAAGGGAATGTACGACTATTGCATTAATAAACCCGGAGTTTCCCATGGTATACCAGCCAGCCCTCCTATTTCCTCGAGCAAGGGTGTCATCTCAATGTCTCTGAAGCGTAACACAGACCTATCACAATCCCAGAATAGAGTAGCAACTTCTATGATTTTGTTGTTGGGTTGAATTTCCAAGAGATGGTAGGTTCCCCAAATGTTTCCGGATGAGATTCTGATCACTAGAGTGAAAATCCTTCCACCAGCTTAGCAGTTTGGGGTGGATATTGGTGACCACGCCGAATCTGGTGACTTCGTGCCTCATGTTTCTGCAAGACAAAGGGTTAGGCCCTTACCCCCACCAGACTCGACTACTAAATATCAATAATTGGCATAGAAGCATTCAGTTCTCCAAATAAATGCACAAAATATGGTAGTGTCCATTTGGGTTTTTGGTAAACCCGGTGGACTTTGGACAAGGCTGTCTTAAAGAGTCATTATGCGGACAACATAACTAACTCGGCTAGGTTTGACCATGATGCATGCATAATTAAATAGAGTAAGTTTTCTATGGGGTATTAGACTGGTACCCTTGAGCGTACAACTCAAGAGAGAAAGGCGCCGAACCATCGACTACATCGTTGATCGACTGGTTTTACCGAAAATATGCCTTTGTCGGATTTACAGGGTGATAATATCGGAAGAGCGCAACCACTCATTATAAGTGTTGCTATGGTATTTTGTTTGGCACGAGTGGAATATGATGTTGAAAACATGCATATGCAATAATTAAACAAGTTGTCACGTATTTGCACGTTCATAAATAATAATTACAATAGTTTAAAAATAGTAATAAGGGAATGCAATAAAGGAAAGCAGTAAAAGAAATAAGGGAAAGAAACAAAAGAAAAGTCAGTTTCGTAGTAGAAGAGGGAATTAAATACTTAAAGAGATTAAACAAGTAAAGGCATAAAAGAAAGGTAAAATCACAATAATAGCTTTAAATGGTAAAAGCTTAGAAGAAATCCCCAGCAGAGTCTCCATGCTGTCGTGCCTCCTTTTTCTCGCGAAATCGGGTTTATGACATTTGGGAGGACAACTCGTTCCCTTTTGGGAATTGGGTTTAATGGAATTGAAGAGTCACCACCTAATGATTTAAGTGCATTAGGACACTAAGAAGGGTTTAAGTTGGATAACCAGAGATAGGGTAAGGGCTTGAAATTATTCCAAGGGGAAGGTATTAGGCATCCCTCAGAATCCACTAGTGTGGTTCTCGGCCAAGCTATTGTTGTGACTTAGGGTAAACATAACACAGAGGAAAGCAAGACATCAAATAAGAGGGAATTTTTCTCATAAAGATTAGAAATAAACAAAGTCAGAAAGCATTAAAGAGAATTGATTTAGAAGAAACATTTTTTAAAAGATTTAAAAGAAACAAAGAAACAGAGGGAAGGGGGTCCTAGGTTTATTAATAATATGGATCACCTCACACAACATCCGGTAATCAGTCCTTAGTGAGGGGCTACGCGTGATGTTATCGCGTGGTCATCGTATTCATATCTACCTTTTCCCACCCCTTTAAGGTATTAAAGCACAAAATGGTCTCGCTTACTTATTGCATGCTATTACCCGCCCCAATCCTATCAATCCCGAAGGTACTTGGGACTATAATCCTAAAGGGAGGAGATGTTGGGCTGATTTGTGGTTTCAAAAGGTAAAAATACTAAGGCGACAAACAAAACACATATAGAAAGTTAGGGGAAGCCTATAAACAAAGAAAAGGCTCAGACAGACCTCCTTTAAACCAAAGAAAGCACATAGTTTACCATGTCTTGCACGTACTGTTTAAGGCCTAATTAAAACTTAAAGATTTGTAGCAGACTGATTTATTACATAGTTCAGATAAGAAGCCCGAATCAGGCCTGCCTATTGGTTGTAGCTAATAACACCTGATTCAGTTTATAAGACTTATCCTAGGGTTTGCCTAAGTGTTAGACAAAAACATAAAGGCATGATATCTACTGATTTTAGAAGTAAATCGATTACAGACTGATTTAAGAAAAGTTACCAGTTAAAAGCAAGTTTTAAAAAAGCACAAGTTCTGTCATTGGTAATACATTATTACTAGTAGTTCTAGACTTATAAATGATTAAGGCGATTCAGGTTTGATTAACTCCTATAGGCATGTTTTCTAGGCATTTGTCGACTTTAGAACACAATTATAGACATAGCAACAATGCAGCAACCCTACAAGCATGATATCTAGGTGGTGTATTCTATATGAACATGATATCGGATTGCATTTGGTTATTAAGACATATAAACATGTTTGCCTAGAGAGAAGTGGATATGCAAGAATCAGAAAGGACTTATAGGCATATTTTCTACATGCATGTGCATCCTATCGACATGGTATCTATATATGAGAACGCAAAAATTAGAAATTCCTATAGGCAGGTTATCTAGATGTGGGAATGCAGAAATTCCTATAGATATGATATCTATATGTGAGCATGCAGGATTCTTATAGACATGGCATCTATATGAAAGAATGCATAAATTCCTATAGATGTGATATATGTATGGAAGAGTGCAAAAATCGCTATAGACATGATATCTACCCATTTTGCATACACGGTTACCCCTCCCTTTTCACTAGCCAACCCCGAAAGTTTTATTACAAAGTTATTACAACCCAGAAGAAAATAAAGTAAAGAAAAAATACACCAAAAATTAAAAGTACAAGCAAGGAGAGCCTGATTCAGACTTCCTGTCTGAAGTAGGAAGTAAACCAACTACAAAGATCAGATTTCAAAGCCTTTCTCCCATTTAGGGGTGTGTCAAAAATCCCTAGGAGCCTCACATGAACTCCGGGCAGTGCTTACACCCCAAATACATTACCAGATTAATACATAGTGCAGTGTGGAAAGCCCAGTCCTCAAGTGTCCAAGTTCAGAGGAAACTCAAGGTCCCAAGGTAAGGCTCACAGAAGGGGGGCAGAACTTAGAGACTAAGAGAGAAAGTGCACGTGCAGAAGTGAAATTCTAAAAGGTGAAAAGGAAGAGGGAAGCAATTCACATTAATGCACATAGGGGATAGAGAATGAGGGGAATTTGCAAGAGCAAAAGAAAAGCAGGCTGATGGGCACACCCAACAATGGGATATGCTAGCACACCCTCCAGCCTGTTTATATAAAGGTCAAGACCCCATTGGCTCAAACTCAATTCATGGGCAACAACTCATATTGCCATGTCTTAAGTCACAGCTCACAAACACATAGGGGTAATAGGGTAGGGGAGCAAGGATTCATAACAGAAACAGGTAGAAAGATATGAGCATACATAATTTAAATGTTGAACTCTACAGAAATAGTACAGTAGACATGGATACAAAAGTTGTAAATAAACACATTGTGATGATGTTTAAGCTTAAATTAGGGCATACCAGTTTCAAAGAAACAAATAGAGAAAATGCAATAGTCTTGTAAAAGCCACAGTGCAGACAAGAAGAGAGAGTAATATTATGTGTAAGTAAAAGTTTAGAAGGATTGTGAAGTTTGTAGTGAAGGATTGTTAATTGTGTTTGTGAAAAAGGGTCGTGCCTCTTATAGTGTAAAAATCAGGCCGAAATAAGATAAGAAAATAGTTGAATAAGTGATTGTCAATCAATTACAGAAGACTCCATTTAATTAAGGGATTTACATTCAAACGGGTGAAAACCAATTTAGGAAAGAAATTGAATAAACACTTTGTGCACAACATGTAATTCAGGGCACATAGATAAAAAGGTTATTGAAGGATAGGGTTTTGAAGTACACGGTTTGTAAAAATTAGGTAAGGAAATCAATTAATAGCCAATACATCACAAGGTCTGAGATTTGTATGAATGAACCGAGTCAAAAAGATGGGAAAGGTTTTTAACTCAAGGGAAATCAGAAAAACAATGGAAAGGGAATCAATTAGACCTATTTAGAAGGGATTCTGAATTAACCAGAAGTTTGAAAACCACTTTGAAGGGAAGTTCATCATATATAAGGAGCATACGAACATGTTAAGCATGAAAGAAAATTGCCATGTCATCAATAGAAAATCCAGTGTAGAAGAATTTAGTAAAAATTCAGAATCATATGCAAACACGGATGTCCAAACTCAAAGTTGGTCTGAAAGATTTAGGGGTTCTA
Source organism: Nicotiana glauca (assembly GCA_026770625.1). Lineage (NCBI taxonomy): Eukaryota > Viridiplantae > Streptophyta > Magnoliopsida > Solanales > Solanaceae > Nicotiana > Nicotiana glauca. The sequence goes on along the minus strand of MU786664.1, from coordinate 385,436 downwards.
AAATAAAAACCCTAGTTCAGGCAAATTACAAAGCAAGGATGAGAGGGCAAGAAATTGAATCGAAACATGTTTAGGGGTTTCATAAAAGAACTGAAACTTTTAACATGCTTCTTTCAGCAACAGAACCCAAGAGGAACATGATAGCAAAGCAGCATGCAAACATAGCAGAATGGTTCAAAGAAAACAGAGGGGAAGAAACTAATTCGAAGCATAATGAGAAAAGAGTGTTAAGAACAGTAGAAAAAGCAGGCTAAGACTTTTAGAAGAAACCTTAAACAACTCAGTAAAAGGAACTTAATAAGGAAACTTTAAATCTTAGTAATGAAAATATATAGTAGGAGAATACAAGAACACCGTAAAAAGTACAGTAGAAAAGCATATAGGAAAACACAGTAAGAGGAGCATATAAGAACATGGTAGAAGAAAAATACACTAGAAAGCATACGAGACCATAGTATAGGAAAACATAGTAAGATAAGCATACAAGAGCATGATACAAGACCACAGTAGAGGCAAATACACACGAAAGACAAAGAAAATCATAGAAACACTTAAACATTTTCAGAAAAACCCAAGATCGGAAAAATAAGATTTTGAAATCCATTTTTTGAAAGAAAAGTTAGGGAAATCATTTGAAAACTCAGGGAAAGCATAGATACACAACGGATCTAAAGAAATCGGAGAAAACCTCGAAGGGTTAGGGTTTCAGAAGAACTCTAGAAATGAGAAAGGCTTTGAAAAGTCCCTGATCTGAGTCGGAGAGGTTAGAATCTGGCTCAAACAACCATGGTACGCCGGAGCTACGCCGGAGATGACCGTAGAACTTTGAGTTGACAGAGGTCTGGGCATAAACCTTCAAGGTCAAGCCTTGAATCTTCAAAGACCAGGTGTGTGGGAGCAAGAAGAGGTGGGTATTGGGCTCTCATAGCCTTAGAAGCCATAGATTCCGGTGGATTTCAGGGCGGAGATGGTAAGAGGCGGCTAGGATTTGAGAATATTCGAGAGATTTGAGAGAGTTGAGGGTTTCAGAGGCGGCTGGTTAGGTGAAAGTGATTTAGGGTTGGGGGTGTTGGTGGATTAAAAAAGGAAAGAATGAAATGTATTAAGCGGGGCGTCGGGCGGGTTGTATTTAATTGGGTCAGGGGTGGGTAATTTAAGAATTGGGCTGGGCAATTTGGGATTGAAATTGGGTTCAATTAGGGAGGCTGAATTAGGCTAAAATTGAAATAAGTGGGGCTAGTGTTTAAATAGCCACTTTTCCCCTTTTTATTTTATAAAAAATAGTAAAATAATTTTTGGAAACAAATTAAAAGTACTAAATGAATTACTAATATGTAAATATTAAATTAAAAATACTAGAATCAATTTTGTAATTATAAACGCAATTAATTCTTAAAATAGGCTAATATTGCAATTATATGCAATTTAGTTTTAAAATACTAAATAAATTTATAAAAAATGTGCAAAAATTACCTTAGCTGTATTTGGTATAAATATGAAAATACAATAAATGAATCACAAAAATAATAATTTGGGGAATAATTATTGATTTTTTATTGATAAAACAGGGCAATAAATTGATTAAAAATCTTTTAAAAATTAAAAAAAATAATAAAATATTTAGACATACTTATATACACATACATATGCTATTTTGAAATTATTTTGCATATATATAAAAAGAATATGAGGAAAAAAATTGGGTATCAATAATGCAGACACTCAAAAGTGATGAAAAAATGAGTAGTGGGTGCCACCAAAAGTCGGAATTGAGGCATAGTTGTTAGTGTTGCTACTCATTTGTGATAAATAGTCTCACATTTTTAATAACTAAATATATCCATAATTGGTGTTTTTCCTTTACCTACTTTCTTATTAAAATGATTTTATTTATGTCATGATCCAGAATCCCAATCTCGAGGTCGTGATGGCGCCTAACATCCACTTGCTAGGCAAGCCGACGTGAGATTTTTAAATAGCTAAATTTTAACAGTTTAAACAAAATAATGACAAATAGCGAGAGAGAGGAATTCAATCTATTCAACACCAGCATAAGTCATGTAATAATGTCTACTCCCAAAGATCTGGAGTCACAAGTACACGAGCAACTAGAAATTCTACAAACAGAGTTTGAAATAAATACAACTCCTTCGAAACAAATGAATAATAAAATGGGAAAGAGGAAGGGGACTCCAAGATATGCGGACGCCAGCAGATCTACCTTAAGTCTCTGTATGCAATGATCCGAGCTGACGCACCTCACGCACCACTGGGACCAATATCAAAATCAGCATAAGAAGTGCAGAAGTGTAGTACGAGTACAACCGACCCAATGTACTCCATAAGCGTCGAGCATAATCTCGACTTACGCTCGACGAGGTAGTGACGAGGTTATGACAAGACACTCATGTAATTAAACATGTACAAACATACATAATATATATATATATATATATATATTATATATATACATACACACATACACACAAAAAAAAAACTACAACAAAAATAGAGATTAACAATATATAATTGGGAGGGGACATGCCAAATGGGGAAAAGATACGATAACTACGACAGGTATGATATCACGTGATAGCCAAATAAATCGCCAATCAATGAAGACAGATAAACAAATGGTATAAGGATGTCATGGAATCACCCTTCGTGCTTTTACTCACATCCTTACCATGAAATAATGACAACAACAAAAAATAACAATAACATACCCAGTATAATTCCACGGGCGGGTCCGGGGAGGGTAGTGAGTACGCAAACCTTATCCCTACCTGGAGAGGTAGAGAGATTGTTTCCGAAAGACCCTCGGCTCAACATACCATGAAATAATGACATAAGTAAAAATGAAATGGCACGGTATCACCCTTCGTGCTTTTACTCTCGATCTCCCCATGTAACCATGAATAATTGGGAAGAATGGCACAGGATCACCCTTCGTGCTTTTACGCTCGATCTTACCATGTAACAATGAATAAATGATATAAATGCCATGGCATCACCCTTCGTGCTTTAATTCTCTTCCTCACTATGTATTAAACAATAAATGAGATAAATGCAATGGCAGGGCATCAACCTTCGTGCTTTAACACTCTTCCTTACCATGTGGTAAATATAATATAAATTCGGGAGATAAATAATGCGGAAAATGTGCTTTACGTCAAATATGATACCAAGATACCAAACTTCAACTTTCAAAATCTCAACAATTACTAACTAGGCAATAATTACGGAAGGAATGATCAAATAAGTAATAATCTAATCTAAGCAAGATATCATAACTAAAAAGACAACAAATCACAAAGAAACAAGTTCCACCCGCATGCTTTATCCCAACAACAATACATAAATGCTCGTCAACTCACATGTATGTGGTACCTACACATTAATCACATAGCAAATAGGCAAACAAGTCCTAATTCCTCAAGTTAAAGTTAACCACGGTACTTACCTCGCTCCGCAATCAAATAAAAACTCAATCGGGGCCTTTCCTCTAAAATCCACCTCCAAACCAATCGAATCTAACCAAAATCGACTAAATAACATCAAACAATGCTAGGGATATCAATTACACTGCATAAAGTTAAGATCTTTACTCTGTTTCCAAAAAGTCGACAAAAGTCAACCCCATGCCCACATGGTCAAAACTCAAGGTTCGGACCAAAACTCAAATACCCATTCACCCCTGAGCCCGATTATGTCATTAGTTTCGAAATTCAACCTAAATTCGAGGTCTAAATCCCAAATTTACAAAAATCCCTAATTATATCCAGATCCCTAAATTATACCATGAAAATTCTAGATTTGATGTTGAAAACTTATGAAATATAATGGGTAATTGAAAAGAAATAGATTAAAGTCACTTACCAATGAATTTAGGAAAATCTTTTGGAAAAATCTCAGTTTAGGTTTGAGATCTATGTAAAATGAGCTAAATCATGTATTCTTAGCTTTTTGTCAAGGCACAGATGTCGCAAATGCAACCTGGAGTTCGCAAATGCGAACCTCATAAATGAGAAGAAAATCCATCGCAAATGCGAGGAATCCCACACCTCTGTTGTCATCGCAATGCGACGATTTGTTCGCATTTGTGAACATGGACCCTACGCAAAAGCGACTCAATTATCGCAATTGCGACCAACACCCTGGCCAGGCCATCATGGCAAATGCGATAGGAAGTTCGCAAATGCGAGCTGTTTAGGCCAGCGTGCTTTTCGCGGATGCGAGCATGAAGCTCGCAAATACGAGATTTGAGCACAAGCAAAAATCTGATCTCCTATAAACTCTTTGAAACGTATCAAAAACTCACCCGAGCCCTCAGGGCTTTAAACCAAATAGGCACACAAGTCCAATAATACCATATGAACTCACTCACGTAATCAAAATACCAAAATAACACCTAGAACTACGAATCGGACACCAAAATGAATGAAATTGTTAATGAAACTTAAGAACATGCAATTTTACAATCGAACGTTCGAATCACGTCAAATCAACTTTGTTTTGCATCAAATTTTGCAGACAAGTCATAAATACTTAAATGAACCTATACCAAGTTCCAAAACCAAAATCCGAACCCGGTAGTAACAAAGTCAACCTACGGTCAAACTTAGGAATCCTTTAAATCTTTAAATTACTTATTTTTCAACAAATTACATTAGATCACGTTAGCAACTTCCGAATTCGATTCCAGGCATACGTCCAAGTCCCAAATCACGATACGGACCTGCTGGGACTATCAAAATACTGATCCGTGTCCGTTTACACAAAATGTTGACTGTAGTCAACTCAAATTAGTTTTAAGACATGATTTCACATTTTCAAAATATTTCTCATAAAAACTTATAGAAAAAAGGACACGGACTGCGCACGTAAATTGAGGAAGACTAAACGGAGCTATTTGAGGTCTTGGAACACAGAAATGAAAGGTAAAATTATAAATGACCTATCGGGTCATCACATTTGCCACATCTTCGTCCTCGAACGGGCATAGAAAGGTACCTAGACTAGTGAAAAGGTGTGGATATCTACTCTGCATGTCTGACTCGGACTCCTACGTGACTTCCTCGATCGGCTGGCCTCTCCACTACACTTGAACTGAAGGATAACTCTTAGATCTCAACTGTCTGACTTGCCGGGATAGAATAGCTACCAACTCCTCCTTATAAGTGAAATCCTTGTCCAATTGGACTGAGCTGAAATCTAACACATAGGACGGATCATCGTGATACTTTCGGAGCATGGACACATGGAACACCGGATGGACTAATGATAAACTAGGTGGGAATGTGAGCTTTTAGGCCACCTCACCCACTCTCTTAAGAATCTCAAAGGGTTTGATATACCTAGGGCTCAACTTGCCCTTCTTTCGAAACCTTATCACACCCTTTATGGGTAAAACCCGGAGCAATACCCTCTCTCTAACCATGAATGTAACATCATGAACTCTACGGTCGGCATAACTCTTCTACCTAGACTGAGCGGTGCGAAGTCGATCCTGAATAATCTTGACCTTATCCAAGGCATCCTGTACCAAATCGGTACCTAACAATCGAGCCTCTCCCGGATCCCCGGATCGAACCATCCAACTGGAAAACAGCATTACCTCCCATATAATGCCTCATAAGGAGCCATCTGAATGCTCGACTGGTAGTTGTTATTGTAGGCATACTTCGCAAGCGGCAAAAACTAATCCGAAGAACCCTCGAAATCCATAACGCAAGCGCGAAGCATATCCTCCATTATTTGAATAGTGCGCTTGGATTGCCCGTCCGTCTGGGGGTGAAATATTATACTCAACTCAACTCGCGTTCCCAAATCACACTGTACATCCCTCTAGAAGTGCGAGGTAAACTGCATACCTCGATCAGAAATTATAGACACGGGCACACCGTGAAGACGGACGATCTCACGGATGTAGATCTCAGCTAACTACTATGAAGAATAGGTAACTGCCACTGGAATGAAATGTGCCGACTTGGTCAACCTGTCCACAATGACCTATACAGCGTTGAACTTTTTCTGAGTCCGTAGGAGTCCGACAACAAAATCCATAAAGATAGCTCCCCCTTCCACTCAGGAATCTCTAGCCTTAGAAGCAAACCACCAGGCCTCCGATGCTCGTACTTTACTTGCTAACAATTTAGATACCGAGCTACATATACAACTATATCTTTCTTTATCGTCCTCCACCAATAATGCTGTCTCAAGTCCTGATATATCTTGGCAGCACCCGGATGAATAGAATACCGGGAACTGTGGGCCTACTCAAGAATCAACTCATGAAGACCATCCACATTTGGCATACAAATATGACCCTGCATCTGGAGAAACCCATCATCTCCAACCGTAACCTGTTGTGCCGCATCATGTCCTTAAGGACAAGTAAATGGGGATCATCACACTGATGCTCTTTGATGTAGTCATATAAGGAAGACCAGGAGACTGTGCAAGCTAGCACACGATTGGGCTCTGAAACATTTAACCTCACAAACTGATTGGCCAAAGATTGAACATCTGCTACAAGCGGCCTCTCACCAACTGGAATATACGCAAGTCTAACCATGCTCACAACCTTTCTACTCAAGGCATTGATCACCACATTGGCCTTTCCGGGATGAAACAAACAAAATGGTGATATCATAGTCTTTCAACAGCTCCAACCACCTCTTCTGCCTCAAGTTGAGATACTTTTTCTTGAACAAATATTGTAGACTGTGATGATTCGTGAATACCTTGCATGACACGCTATAAAGATAGTGCCTCCAAAGCATCAGCTCATGAACAATGGAAGCCAACTCTAAGTCATGGACAGGGTAATTCTTCTCATAACCTTCATTATCGCAATGCGTATGCAATCACCCTGACATCCTGCATCAATACTGCACCGAGCCCAATACGAGATGCATCATAATACACCGTGTAAGATCTTGAACTTGTGGGAAACACCAACACTTGTGTCGTAGTTAAAAAAGAAATCTTGAGCTTTTAAAAGCTCAACTCGCACTCATTCGACCATCTGAATAAGGCACCCTTCTAGGTTAATCTAGTCAATGTGGCTGCTATGGATGAAAACCCATCCACGAACCAGCGATAATAACCCGCCAAACCCAGGGAACTCCAGATCTCTATAGGTGAAGTAGGACTATGCCAGTTCTGAAGTGCCTCAATCTTATTAGGATCCACCTTTACTTTTGCTACCGATACAACGTGTCCCAAAAAGGTAACTGAGTTTAAGCAAAACTCACATTTTGAAAACTTAGCATATAAATCGCTATCTCTTAGAGTTTGAAGTACAACCCGAAAATATTGCTCATGCTCCTCTCGACTGCGGGAGTAGATCAAGATATCATCAATTAATACGATCATAAAAGAATCCAAATAGGGCTTGGACACCCGGTTCGTCAAATCCATAAATGTTGATGGGCCATTTGTCAACCTAAATGACATTACTAGGAACTCATAATGCCCATACTATCTGAAAAGTCGTCTTAGGGACATCGGATGCCCTAATATTCAACTGGTGATAGCCAAACCTCAAATCAATCTTTGAAAACAACTTGGCACCCTGAAGCTAATCAAATAAGTCATCTATCCTCGACAACAGATACTTGTTCTTGATAGTGACTTTGTTCAACTACCGATAGTCTATACACATCGACCTATCTTTCTTCTTCATGAACAATATGGGTGCACCCAAGGTGAGACACTAGGTCTAATGAATCCCTTATCACGCAAATCTTGCAAATGCTCCTTTAATTTCTTCAACTCCAACGGTGTCATATGGTATGGTGTAATTGAAATGGGTTGAGTACCCGGAGCCAAATAAATATAGAATTCAATATCTCTATCGGGTGGCAACCCCGGTAGATCTGCAAGAAACACTTCTGGAAAATCACTCACAACAGGTACTAAATCCATGGAAGGAACCTCCGAACTCAAATCACGAACATAGGTCAAATAAACTAGATATCCCTTCTCGACCATACGTAGAGCCTTCATATAAGAAATAACCATGCTGGTAGAATGGACAGTAGTCCCTCTCTACTTTAATCGAGACAATCCCGGCATGGATAAGGTCATCGTTTTGGCATGACAAGCCAATATAGCATGATAAGGTGACAACCAATTCATACCCAAGATAGCATCAAAATTCACCATATCAAAAACTAAAATATCTACGCTAGTCTCAAGACTCCCAATAGTAATCACATACGAGCAATAGACGCGATCTACAATAATAGAATATCCCATAGGCGTGGACACATACATAAGAGCACTCAAAGAATCACGAGGCACGACCAGATATGAAGCAAAATAGGATGACACGTCGGAATAAATAGAGGTCGGATCAAATAGAACTGAAGCATCTCTATGGAAAACTAGAACAATACCTATGATAACGACGTCAGATGACTCGGCCTCAGGCCTAGCTGGAAAAGCATAACATCGGGGTTGGGCCCCACCACTCTGAACTACATCTTTGGGATGGCCTCTAGCTGGTTGGCCCTCACCTCTAATGGCTTAACCTCCACCCCTAATAGACTGACCTCCACTTCTGGTTTCCTGGCCCCTGCCTCTAGCTGGCTGAGTAGGCGGTGGAGCAACCGGTGCCAGAATCATGGCACGAGAACCCTATTACTGCACGTTGCCTTGTGACCTGGGGCAAAATTTAGCAATGTGCCTCGAATCCCCACAAGTATAACAAGCCTTCGGCTACTGTGACTGTGACCCTAAAACTGGCCCTATTGACATGGGTAACCTCTCTGATAACTCTAGATGGGAAGTGCACTAATAGGAGCTAGTGGTGCACTGTAGGCTAGCTGATTATGATGACACACATAAGGACCCCGACTGTCGAAGCATCGTGGGATGCCTGAAGCGCTGACTGAAACGGCCTGGGAGGATGGCCTCTACCAAAAGTACCCCTGCCTCCAGATGAGGCACCACTGAAACTACCGGAATGACGAGGCCTCTTATAAGAGACCGACCCTCTCTCTTTAGCACGAACCATCTCGATCTGTCTAGCAATATCTATGGCCGTCTAGAAAGAAATACCACTTCCGTTTTCCTTGGCCATATGTATCTTGATAGTGGAAGTGAGCCCACCAATAAATCTCCTCACTCTCTCCCTCTCAGTAGGATGCAAGATAATGGCATGGCAATCTAGGTCCACAAATTGAGTCTCATACTGGATAATAGTCATACTACCCTGCTAAAAACGCTCAAACTACCTGCGGTACTCCTCCCTCAAAGTGACAGGAATGAAATTCTCTAGAAATAGCGATGAGAACTGATCCCAGGTAAGTGCAGACGACCCAGCTAGTCTAGTCAACATATAATCTCTCCACCACCTCTTGGCAGAACCAGTCATCTAAAACACTGCAAAATCGACCCTATTGGTCTCAACTATACCCATGTTCTGCAGCACCTAGTGGCACCGGTCTAGATAATCCTAGGGGTCCTCAGAAGGTACACCACTGAAATGAATAAGAAAGAGGTTGGTAAACTTTTCCAACCTCAATTAAGACTCAGAAGACATAGCGGGCTTGTGCCGCAACAACCGGTTGAACCACCCTAACTGGCGGGGCTGCTGGAGTTTGATACTGGGGAGCCGCTTGCTTTGGAGTGTGAGTAGCGAGAGTATGTGCTCTTCCCCAAGCCCGAGAGACAGCTGGTGCCACCGTGAATGTACCGATCTGGGCCACACGCTCCATAAGGCCCACCAAATGACTAAATTGTCCTGAAGCACTAGAGTGGCTATGAACCCCTCCAGGACCTGAGTTGCTCCGACAAGTACCGTCTGATCTAAAACCACCTCCTCGCGATAAATTTGAGGCTCCACTGCAGGTGCAGGTGCAGGTGCAGGTGCTCGAGCTCTAGGCTGAGCTCTACCTCGACCTCGACCTCTGCCCCTAGTAGTAGCAGCCACAGGGGGCTCTGGCTCTTGCCCCGCTGTAGATGCAGTGCGTCTTCTCGTCATCTGTGAGAGAACAAGAATAGAATTTTTCAATCATCAATGATAGAATAAAATCACACGATAGAGAAAGAAAGAAGTGAAATTGTTCCTAAACTCCATAACCTTTGGAAGATAAGTACAGACATCTTCATACCAATCCTCTAGACTCTACTAAGCTTGCTCGTGACTCGTAAGACATAGGCAAACCTGGCTCTGATACCAATTGGTCTCAACCCGGAATCCTAACCTCTGGTTGTGATGGCGCCTAACATCCACTTACTAGGTAAGTCGACGTGAGATAGTTAAATAGCAAAATTTTAGCAGTTTAAATAAAATGATGATAAATACGAGAGATAGGAATTAAATCTAATACAACACAAGCATAAGTCATGTAATAATATCTACTCCCAAAGATCAGGAGTCACGATTATACGAGCAACTAGAAGTTCTACAAACAGAGTCTAAAATAAACACAACTGTTTCGAAAGAAATGAACAGTAAAAGAGGGAAGATGAAGGGGACTCCAAATTCTGCGGACGCCAACAGATCTATCTCAAGTCTTTGTATGCAATGATCCGAGTTGACGCACAGCTGGGACTAATACCAAAATCTACACAAGAAGTGCATAAGTGTAGTATGAGTACAACTGACCCAATGTACTCCGTTAGTATTGAGCATAAACTCGACAAGGTAGTGACGAGGCTATGACAAGACACTCGCGTAATTAAACCTGTACAAACATATATATATATATATATATATATATATATATATATATATATATAAACACACAAAAAACTGCAACAAAAATGGAGATTAACAAATCATCATCCTTCGTGATTTACTCTCGATATCCCCATGTATATAGCCAAATAAATCGTCAACCAATGAAGACGGATAAAAAAAATGGTATAAGGATGGCGCGACACCGCCCTTCGTGCTTTTACTCTCGATCTCCCCATGCAACCATGAATAAATAATATAAATGGCACTGCATCACCCTTCATGCTTTAATTATATTCCTCACTATGTATTAATCAATAAATGACATAAATGCAATGTCACGGCATCACCCTTAGTGCTTTAACACTTTTCCTTACCATGAAGTAAATATAATATAAATTTGGGAGATAAATAACGCGGAGAATGTGCTTTACGTCAAATATGATACCAATATACCAAACTTCAACTTTCAAAATACTCAACAATTACTAAGCAATAATTACGGAAGGAATGATCAAATAAGTAATAATCTAACCTAAGCATGGATATCATAATTAAAAAGCCAACATATCACAAGGAAACAAGCTTCACCCGCCTGCTTTATCCCAACAACAACGCATAAATGCTCGTCACCTCACATATACGTTGTACCCACATATTAATCACGTAGCAAATAGGCAAACAAGTCTTAATCCCTTAAGTCAAGGTTAACCACGATACTTATCTCGCTCCGCAATCAAATCATAGCTCAACCGGGGCCTTTCCTCTAAAATCCACCTCCAAACCAATCGAATCTAGCCAAAATTGACTCAATAACATCAAACAATGCTAGGGAATCAATTACAATACATAAAGCTAAGATCTTTACTCTTATCCCAAAAAGTCAACAAAAGTCTACCCCTAGCCCACTTGGTCAAAACTCGAGGTTCGGACCAAAACCCAATTACACATTCATCCCCGATCCTGGTTATGTAATCAGTTTTAAAATCTGACCTCAATTCATGGTCTAAATCCCAAATTCACAAAAATCTCTAACCCAAATCCCTAATGTACTTCTTTTTTTTATTTTTTTTTATGTTGAAAACTTGTGAAATGTAATGAGTAATTAAAAAGAAATAGATTAAAGTTACTTACCAAAGAATTTAGGAAGAAAACATCTTGGAAAAGTCGCCTATAGGGTGTTTAGGGTTGAGAGTTTGTGAAAAATAAGCTAAATCTCGCATTCTCAGCTTTTTGTCCAGGTGCAGATGCCGCAAATGCGAAGATATGCGAGGAATCCCACACCTCTGTTGTCATAAAAAATGCGACGATTTGTTCGCATTTGCGAACATGGACCCTCCGCAAAAGCGACTCAGTGATCGCAATTGCGACCAACATCTAGGCCAGGCCATCATCGCAAATGCGATAGGGAGTTCGCAAATGTGAACTCTTTAGGCCACTGTGCTTTTCACAAATTCAAGCATGAAGTTCACAAATACGGCTGCCGCAAATGCGAGATCTAAGCACCAGCAAAAATCTGATCTCCTATAAACTCTCTGAAACACGTCTGAAACTCACCCGAGCCTTCGAGGCTCTAAACCAAACATGCACACAAGTTCAAAAGATCATACGAACTCGCTCGTTTGATCAAAATACCAAATAACACCTAGAACTACGAATCGGACACCAAAGGAATGAAATTTTCAGTGAAACTTACGAACATGCAATTTTACAACCGGACATCCGAATCATGTCAAATCAACTTCGTTTTATACCAAATTTTGCAGACAAGTCATAAATACTGAAATGATTATATACCAAGTTACGGAACCGAAATCCAAATCCGATAGCAATAAAGTCAACTTGCGGTCAAACTTAGGAATCCTTTAAACCTATAAATCATTAGTTTTCAACAATTATGTTAAATTAAGTTTGGGACTTCCAAATTCGATTTCGGGCATATGTCCAAGTCTAAATTCACGATACGGCCCGATCGGGACCGTCAAAATACTGATCCGGGCCTGTTTACATAAAACATTGACCGTAGTCAACTCAAATGAGTTTTAAGGCACGATTTCAAATTTTCATAATTTTCTCATAAAAACTTTCCGGAAAAAGGACACGGACTGCGCATGCAAATCAAGGAAGGCTAAACGAAGTTATTCGAAGTCTCGGAACACAGAAATGAAGGGTAAAACTATAAATGACCTACCGGTCATCACAATTTACTATTCAATAATTTGTTTTATTAAAGTGTATACAATTAATTAAAATCAACTTAATTTCGTTTGGTGAGAAAATTTAGTTTTGTTTGTTGAGAATATAAGGTTTTCTTTTTTTGTGCAATGTCCACAAAATTTGATGTTTTTGGCAAGAAATTTACGAAATATCATCACCATATTATAGATATATCAATTTTTTGGACACAAATTAGGTTTCTAATACCCAGAATTTGAGTTGAGTAATATTGCCAATTTCATGTTAGTTAAGGGAATAAAGAAAATTAGAATGTGAGAATAATAATCAGAAAGACAATATAAACTATGTCTTCCTAGTTTAATAGACACTTGTCGATCAAACATTTGATATAAAGAGAGAAAACGTTGACAGTCCAAAGTTAGTGCTGACTGGCTATAACAGTTTATGTAAGGCAGAGTAATGCCCTTGATTAGGTACAGATCTTAATTTCCACTATCTTCTTCTATTTCATGACATTCGTGTTTATCTACCTTATATGTCCTCTACTACTTAAGCTTGTGATACGGTTTAAGTGACCATTTGCGTATTAAACTAACTAAAACAGCAATTCCAAAACTCAGAACTCCCGCTTGAGTTCTGTCACTCCAGATCTTGCAAATGTTGTTCCCCCTGTATTTACTACTTAATTGTGAGCAGGAAAAAATTAAATTTATTCAACACCTCGAAGCAATTTTACAACACACAATGTTTCTTCTCTAGCTCAGCCAGTCACCCAGATATCTTTCAAGTAACCCATCAAAAATGCATCACTTCACTAACAAGTAGATCCATGAACTAAACGTAATAAAGAGAAATGTCTTGGCTTTGCAAAAATAGGCACACAAGTGCGATATTCTGATTCCAACATTTTGAAATAATTCCAACAGCAAAAGGAAAAACTAACAAACAAATCAATAAACTAACTAACTAGAGTTGCAACCCTAAATCGGAAACATTTCTAATCAACATCTCCACTCCACATCCTGGAATGGTTGTTATATACTTCTCCATTTTTTGCCTCTAAGTTCTTACGACATCTCTCTGAACCGAGCAATGGCCTTCTTTTGTATGAGAGTCTTGTAACTGTCACCAGCCTGTACTTCAAGGTTTGGGTCAACCTTCTTGGGCTGATGAATTCCAAGTCCTGCTCTACGTTCAGATGCTTGAGCTTGGACTGGCTCTACCATACCACTTCCATCCTTCCCCAATCCCTGAATTCATGACAATAAAAGAAACCAAAAACAATTCCCAAAATACAGTGTTAGGCTTTGACATACGAGAAGGAATACCAATTTGCAGCCAGGGTATCACGAGCTCATACAAGTATACACACAAAATGCAGTGTTAACCTCCCACATATTTTAGAAAGAAAAAAAAAAAAGGCTGTAACCCTTAAACAATTCAGCAGCACCGGACCAATGAAATCGATATAAGCTTCTTGTTTTTTATCAGTAAAATCAATATAAGGTTATTCGTTGGGATCCATATATGTTACAAAGGAAGAACTAAATCTGTATTAGGTGATACCAACTAGTTGGAATACGTTTTAGTAATGTCAGCATGTTTACTTTAGGTCCAATGTTTTTGAGTATTTTGGTCCTGTAAGAGATCTACAGGCTAATGGAGAACTTCTACTGCTTTTACTTCTATTTTTTAATTTTATTTTGATATGATATTGTACTAAGATGAGCTTAAATGGAGCGCTATGGCAATTGAGGATCCATAAAGCCATTCCAACTTGCTTGGCATTGAGGTGTAGTTATTGTAGTTGTAATTAGTATAAGGTTATCAATAACATTTTTAGATGAAGGGATGATGATGAACAACATTTTTCTGCGATCAATAGAAATGAAGTCTATGAAGAGTTGTAGGGTAAGAGATGATACCAAGCCCTCCTGCCATCCCATGTTGCGGAGCATACGGTTGCCCACATTACTCTCGTCGATAGCCCGGTCAGCAGAGATCACCTCAAAGCTCTGACTATTTGCTTCTGCACTACGTCCACCTCCAACACCAGGTGGGAAAGGTGTTGGATCAAAAACACCTCTTCTAGATGTTGAGTCTCGATCTTGAAGCCCAGCAATAATAGAAAACAAATTTTCTCACAAGTTAATACACATACAAAAAAATGTGGCAACCACCATTTGAATCTTCATCTTTTGAAGTTTTCCAACTATGCAAGGTCTGGACCTACAGAAAAGTTTTCAACTATGGAAGAATAGCATCCTATTTACAGAAACGAAGAGAAGACTCTTACAAAAAACCATGGCGCATTAGAAACCTCAGGAGGAAAGGGGGGGTGGGATAGGAGGGTGGGAGAGAGATGCAAAGCTGAGAAGAGTTCAAACAAGCTGCATTAGCCCAAAATGTTGAGTGAATTCTTACTTGAATCTCCAAGATCTGATGCATCATCTCCAAAAGCTGAAGATGAACCATACAAGCTCCTCCGCTCAGCAGCACGATCTCTGTATGCAGTTGTAGTTTGAGACTGCTCCTTAGTAGATGGAGGCTGCGATGGCATCTCTGAGAACCTTCTTTTACCACCTCCAGCTGGTACTGGGGGCATATAAGAACCCAATGCAGATGCATCTGTCCTAAAGGGCGCTGCAGAGGCATCTGCATTTGTTAATGAGGGAGCTGTGCCTGGTGGCATGGTATGTGAGGTGGATGAACTTCCAGATGATCCTGTATACAGGGTATCCGATTTCACAACTCCTAAACCAGAACCTCTTATTACACCCTTCAGAGTGCCCCCAGAGCTGTTAGTCACAGACCTAGGCCTATCCGGAGACTCAAAACTCACAGACTGAAAAGTTGAGTTTCCTGCAAGTCCTGGACTAGCTGTAGCATTCTCTCTAGCAGTCAAGGGCTCAGCTTTTAACTTGGTTTTCGCTGCAGGTCCTACTGAGTTAGATCTGTCTTCACCCACTGTCTGGTTGTCTTCGAGCGCCACGCGGGGAGCTTGACCTTCATGACTTCTTTGCTTCCACATTGATAATACATTATTCATTTTCTTCTTATTGGCAAGGATGCTGCTTTTTGAGGCAAGTTTAATCTCTTTTGCCTTCTCTTTCTCTTTCTTTTCAGCAGCTATTGCTGCAGAGGCAGCAGCCTGGATAGCGTCGGGTAGTGAGGAAGCCTTCTCACCAGCTACTACAATAGCTGGTGCAGATATAACAACTTTCTTAGTGTTTGAGCCATCAGATGATTTGGTAGTTTCAGTTTGTCCCTCTGCTGCTTTGGTGTCATTGTGATTGGTACATGGTACATATTGCTGAGTTTTCTGATCGTAAGTATACCAGATCCCATTGTTACCGTCGTAATACAAACCTGGAAAAGCAACAATAATTGCGATGGTGTCACGTTTTACGTACACCTGTAATTACGTCCTAGGGTTTACCAAGACCTTTCCATAACCAGCTCCCAACACATACTCAAACTTTGAGAAAAGAGTGAATCACTACAAGATGAAACAGAAATAGAAAGATAGTTTTTTCCCAAGTATTATTAATATAATAGCAGCAATAATCACATAAAAAATAGGCTCAAACAAGACTGCCAGATGAAACATAAACCTCCTGAAAGAATGAAACCTAGCACACCCTTAAAATAGGCAATTGGACAATATTTGGTTGAAGTTGGAGGGAAAAAAGAGCACTTGAAGTTGAAGTTAAAAAGAGTATTTGAAAGTTAAATGTGTTTTGGACATTAATTTCACCTGAAAAAATGAAATTGAAGATTGGTGAGTAAAAACAATTATTTCACTTGAAATACCCCTCAAACAAGTCTTTCAACACTTCACCCCTATATGAAATACTAAAGTTCAGTTCAGTATTTACAAAATAATAAATGATATTTATGGCCAAACATAAGTGGAATTGGTAGATTATTGG